>JABCMJ010003149.1:0-36630 GCA_014822125.1 Arbutus unedo
GAACCGGTTATACGAGGTGTATTACGGTATCAATACTCTCTTTGTTGAGTCTTCTATGAGCTTAGTCTCACTACTCACAAGTATTAGTAAATTTCTTTGGGATAGTCATGTCGATAGTCCAACTGGTCGAGCTTTTTTAACTCACCTTTGAGTTCCATGATTTGTTCGGCTTGTACATGAGCAACAATACGAAGTCTGGCCGATATCATCTTATGAGTTGAACACGATAGGACCCGCTTGATCCTAGGGTTGCTTAATTTTGACAAATACACAAATGATATTGTGGTCTTGACGGGTAATTTTGAGTTCAGCCCCAACGAAGAGAGAGAGAGAGAGAGAGAGAGAGAGAGTACCATATTTGTCGTGCAAGGAGTGATTTAGGTAAGCACCGAACTATACTTTGATGCTAAGATTAATGTTCCCATCTTTTTTGTTCGATCTTGATGTATGTTGTCTTCTTTTGCAGATCCCGACGTTGTCCCCACCTTTGTTGACGAGTTCGATTCAACCTTGTGCAGGGTGGTATTCATAGTTTCTACGCATCATCTAGAGGTCACCAATTTGCTTGGCTTCCTTCCTCATTACACCCACACTCTTCAAGACCGACGCGTAGAGAAGGCTGCTACTAGTGACCGATTTGAAAGCTACCTGAACTGACCGACCGCTCCTTCTTAAGACAACAGCAAAATCAAGATGAAGCATCTTATTGGCCTACGTTGTCACCCTAAGAGTATCATTGCCTAGTTTTCATTCGGCTCTACCATCGAAACCCCGCCGACATTATCTACAACCCCTGTTCTGTCAGACACCTTGTTAGCCCTCCATCTCGGCCCAAAAAGAAGGCACCAGTGGAGGAATCCTTTGATTATGTTCCGGACCCTTCCCCTTCTGCTTCAAAGTCAATTGAGCTAGTTGCTGAGGAGGTAAAAGAGCCAAAAGACGCCTGTCCCTGGAGGCCGAGGCCCAAGGTCGACAAAAAAGCTTGTTCTTGACTCTAATACCATTGACAAGCATGGGGTAGCTCGGGCCCTGGCCCGCTCGATCTTGTTGCTGAGGGATGCTAAAGTAATGCCCTCTGAGATAAAGTCCCTTTACCAAAATGCCCTGAGGTCCGCCCTTTCAATAAGTAAGTACATATATCTATTGATGCTATTCCTTTCAGCTCTTTGGACATCGTTATTTCTTTTTTATTCTTGTCTTCTTTTTCTCCAGACTATTCAATCCCTAGCTGTCCTGGACAACAAATGTTTTGAGTCCATGAGGCTGACAAAAAAGTCGGTCGTTAAAGTTCAAGAGGAGAAAGATCTCTAAGCGACGCTTCAGGAGGAAATCCAATCGTAGAAGAAAGACCTGGATATTCTGGCCTCCAAAGTTGATGTCGTGGAAGCTGCCAATTAATGCCAAAGCAACTAGAAGAAGTTGAGAAGCTGAAGGATGAGAGGAAGACTTTGGCCTTGTCATCTTGAGAGGAAGACTTTGGATGTTTATCTCATGGTATTACGGCCTTCGTGCCAACACACTAATTCTCATTTTGTTTTTGAATGATATGATTTTTGTTCGGTCAAGATCATTGGGTTTTACATTTCCTTCACCCCCCCCCCCCCCAATAGAGGGTATGAACATTTGAAAAGAATCAAAGTCTCAGTCGGTATGTCCCACCAATATGAGTCTTGGTGCATTTTTGAATTTGTATCGCCAAAGTAGTTTCGGCACATTCCATAAAAAAAAAAAATATTGGCCAAACATTAGATAAATGATTCCCAAACGATGAAATCTTACCCCTGAGCTTACCCTCGAGCGTGATTTATTTCTTCAGCAATTCCACCAACATTGTAGTTAATAATTATTTAAACAAGAATGAAATGAGGTTTGTATTGCATAACTTGAAAAAAGTTCAATGCAATAAATCAAAAGAACTTGAAAAAATGTAAGAAGTAAAACTTATTAAAAACATCTCCTAGTGGTAGTACTTTCTGAGATTTGTAGCGTTTCATGGCTGAGGTATGGGTTTCCCTCCAATGTCCTCCAATTTGTAGGTTCTAGTGCTGACTTGTTCAGTAACTCGGTACGGTCCCTCACAATTCAAGCCAAGCTTTTTGTCAGTTCTATTCTTTTTATTTCCCACAACATTGCAAAGTATCAAGTTGTCTAGTTGAAATGTCATTTGCCCAATTCCAAGATTATAGCTTAGCCACTTTTTGCTGATAAGCTACCAGACAAATTTTGGTCCTATCATGCTCCTCCTTGGCCAAGTCCAAATCGTTGGTAATGACTTCACCATTTTTCTCCTGATGAAAGTCCTCGATTCGGATGGCTGGCAACTTTTCCTCCAATGGAATAATTGCCTCCACGCTGAAAGCTAGAGCAAATGGTGTCTGTCCAGTGGATAGGCGAGGGGTAGTTAGGTATGCCCATAACATAGTGGGCAGCTCTTTCGGCCCACTTCCCTTTTGTAGCCCGAAGTCTCTTCTTAATTTCTAATACCACTGTCTTGTTTGATGCTTAGGCCTGACTGTTTCTTTGTGGATAACTTGGCGTAGAGTTGTAAAAATTGATTCGATATTCGGCACAAAAGTTGGTGAACAAGTCACCGATGAATTGGGTCCCATTGTCTGAAAGGCGTAAGGTATGCCAACAAGGAGTCTATGTTTTTTTAAGCAAACCTCTTAACATCCCTTCCCTCTATAGTGGCCTATGACTCGGCCTTAACCCATTTGGTAAAATAATTTGTAGTTGTACTCACTTGGTGTAATTGGCATCTTGTTGACAATATCCAAATCTCATTTTGCAAATGGCCAAGGACTAGTGGGGGGTGATAGTTCTTCGACCAGCTATTGAATGATCGAAGAGACTTTAACAGTTGTCATACTTCTGAACAAACTTTTGTGGGCGTTTTTGCATCTTGTGCCACCAATATCTCTGAGTTATTACTCTGTGGGCTAAGAAATGCCCTCCAAAGTGGCAACCACAACTGCCAACATGGATCTCGTATAAAACATTCTTTGTCATGGTCGAATGGACACAGTATAGGTACGATTCGGAAAAGGACCGTCGATATAATTTGGAATCTAGCGAGACCCAAAACTGCGCTGACTTGTGCATGATTCGGTAAGCCCTCCCTCATATTAGGGTTTTATACTAAAAGCCATGACTTTATGTAATGAAATAATATTTGTTTAAACATTTGTTTCTTTTCTTGATGAGAATCTTTATGGGTAATGTTTGCATTATATCTTATCATATTATGCATGAGTGTCTCTTATTCCATATAGTAGATAATCTGGTGTAGAATTTGACTTACACATAGAGGATTAGGTTATTGGTTCTTATATAATATAAATCTCTGGTTCACAGTCTTACGTGGAATTAGACACACCACCAGTAGGACTGTAACATAGTGCTTCAGTAGGTCTATCTTGACTACGAAAAGTGGTATAATTTTAACTCACTATGTTAGTACACTTTGTATGTATTAAACATGACCACTTTGAGGTAATTATATTTTTACTGACAATATAATACAATTTGCACCTCATGGTTATTATGAATGCTTGTGCTCTTAACCCAAAAATAATTAATGGATGTGTACATTTAATGTTGTTAACTTTGATTGATTATAGAGTGAGGTCTTGTGGGCCAATAGTCTCGATGAGTTGGATCACAATATTAAGTGTATGACAACTGTTAATTATTAATGGAATCCACGTTTCTTTATAAGGATTGATGATATTCTCTTGAGGAAACTTATAAGTTTCGATTATGTCAAACTTTACAGGTGGATATTAATATTCGACATAACAAATAAGTTAAGTAGAATATCTCAAGAAATTTTATAGATGTCAATTAAATAAATTGTTAGTAATTTATTTTAATCAATGGGTATCTATAATCTTAACTTGGGGAGATAAATAAGCATTTAATAACATGGAGCTTGAAATATAATTTTGAGATATAGGAAGGGAATGCAATTATAATTCTATAGTGGTATGGATTATAATTTATATAATTCGAAATTAATCCGAGTTGGATTAGGAATTCCGAATTATATAAGAAGCCCAACACATACTTCTCCTGGGGGGTCCTTATCATTGCCTATATATACACCGCTATGCCTTCTAGGTCAGACACAACTTAATACTCGAAATATTGAGAGAGGTTCTGTGAAGGCAAGGAGATCACGTTTTTGAGTCCACACTCAGTTCATAATCAACATGCAATAGAATTACGATAGAAGATTTCGAGGTCAATTGAACAAAATCATTCTAGTCGTGCTCAAAGTTTAATCAGGATCAAACTGTGAACTTTGTTGAGATCAAACCAGAGAGATCTCGAAGATATGAACATTAGTTCCGCCTAGTAGGGTTTCATATTCTTTTGTTGTATAATCTGTGGGCGTTCATCACTGGGTCTCGGGAATCGATCGCTAACAGTCTTACTTCGAATAAGCAATTATAGGGTCCATCCAGCTCGGACCGAGCTCTGTTATGAAAATTTCTAGTGACTTACCTTCCACTATGCTCAGCCAGGCTACTGTGTCAATTGAGATGGTATAGAGTTTGGTTGCTTTGGTTGCCGAAGCCACTTCGACCAATCCGTCAGCATGTGAATTTTGCTCACTTGCAACCTGTTCAATCCGCATGCCATTGAATTTTTTGATAAGTTCTCTTACCTTCCATATGTATTTGCTCATTCTATCGTCTCTGGTATCATTTCCCTCGACATTTCATTGACCACTAGTTGCGAATCGATATGAACGATTGGTTCCTTAACTCCCAGCACATTGATCTTCCTAAGTCCAGCCAGGAGGGCCTTATACTCTGCTTCGTTGTTCGATGCATGAAAATCCAACCGAATTGAGTGTTCCTAAACAATTCCTGATGGCAAGATTAAAGTAACCCATGCTCCGGCCTCCCAGTTGTTTGAAGCTCTGTCAACATAAAACTTCTAGATGTCGCCGCTAAACAAGGACCAGGAAATTGAAGGTTAGCCCTAGTCAGCAATTAGCTCATTGGTCGTTTTGGTAATGGTTTGGGGTTTTTGACGAGGTGTGACTTTGGCCAGGATCTGAGCTTTGATGGCCATCTGTGGTTGATAATGTATGTCGAAAATGGCCAATACTATGGCCAATACTATGGCCCATGGTGATATTTTTCCAGACAAGTTGGCCTTTCGAAGAAAGGATTTGAGTGGGTACCCGATCAGGACAGTGATAGTGTGGCCCTGGAAATAAGGTGCTAATTTCCTGGACACTATGACAAGTGCTATAGTTAATTTTCCTAGAGAGAGATATCTGGTTTCGGCACTGAGCAGTGTCTTACTCATTCGCATAATATATCGGGTTGTATCCCATCTCGATTTTTCAAACCAGAATCAAACTGACTACATGAGCTGATATGTCCAGGTACAAGTATAGTGTCTCCCCCTCCACGAGCTTGGTCAGAAGTGGTGCTTCGGTGAGGTACTGGTTTAGTCGAGCAAGAGCTTCATCACATTCTCTGTTCCACTAAAAATTCATTTTGTTGTTTTTCCTCAAGATTTGGAAAAACGATCGGCACTTATCAGATGACCGACTGATGAATCGGTTTACGCCTGCTGCCATTCTGGTCATCTTTTGAACTTCCTTCAGCATTGAGAGCCGATTGAGCTTTTGGATCGCTGTTATCTGGCTTGGATCAACCTCAATTCCCCCTCCATGTTACTTGATAACGGAAGAACTTTCCAGACCCGATGCCAAATGCGCACTTAGAGGCATTCAGTCTCAGTTTATGCTACTTGAGTATGTTGAACACCTCTTGCAGGTCGGCCAAATGATTTTGACTTTCTAAACTTTTTACAGCCATTTGTGTAAGCCTCCATAGTGTTGTCAAGCTACTCTCGAACATCTTCATTATCATCCTCTGGCACGTTGCATCAACATTTTTCAAATTGAAAGGCATAACTCGGTAGCAATAAAGTCCCTCCGGAGTGATAAAAGTTGTCTTATCCTGGTTTGGACCGGACATGGCAATCTGATGATAGCCCCTGTAGGCATCTATGAAGCTCATCTGCGCATGTTCGATCATTGCGTCAACTAGCTAGTCTATCATGGGCAAGGAAAAATTACCTTTTAGGCATGCATTATTGAGGTTGACATAGTCCATGCACATCCTCCATTTACCATTTTTCTTTGTGATCACCACGGTATTGGTCAACCAAGAAAGATATTGAACCTTCATGATTGCTTCGGCCTCTAATAGCCTTTCTAAGACTCCTAATTTTAAAAAATTTGTCATAAGAATTCTCACCCTTATGTGTAATGCTTATAGTTGTGAACGAAATTGAAGTGCGTTTGAACGTATGAGTATCTAACTCGTATCTTCTTATTTTCTATTAAATATTTTAACTTCCTTATATTAAGTAGTATTTTTGTTACAATTATTGTAGCTCCACGAAAGGAAAAAAAGGATGTAAAAACACCTCAATAATGTGGTGTTTATCAAGTATAACAGGGCTTTAAAATTTCCATATGATGTGCGAGATACAATTGATCCCATATCTTTATTAAATAATGATGAGAGTAATGAGTGGTTGCGTCAAAGGATGGATGGAGAACAAAATAAAGATCATGAGTTCATGTTTGAGGATGATATTTTGATGTGGGATGATGTTGCCAGAGCTTCTAGAAACGAGAAAAAGTAACAAACTAACTAGATCAAATTATAAGGACATAGAAGAAGAGGAAGAAGTGGAGGGATACAAATCCGTTGACGAAGATGTGAATTTACTTGGTGTTAATCTTGAGGATAATTAGTAGTTACTATGTTATTCTTGCTCTGGATGAATGTTTTGTTTTATTTCAACTAGTCATTTGTTAAATTTGACATTTTAGTTCTTATCTATGTAAGTGTTGACTATTTGACATTTATTAGATATTTTA
This sequence comes from Arbutus unedo, assembly GCA_014822125.1. Lineage (NCBI taxonomy): Eukaryota > Viridiplantae > Streptophyta > Magnoliopsida > Ericales > Ericaceae > Arbutus > Arbutus unedo. Next base: position 6,917 of record JABCMJ010003149.1, read on the forward strand.
TGGTAGTTTTAAATAGTACACCCTCTCAAATTTATTGCCTTGGTAATTTACCTCTTGATGTATTATTGCTTGCTATTTTTGTTATTTTCTCCCGTCTAGGTGCGTCTCGCTTCAATAAGACTCACGTCTCGCCTAAATTTTAAAACACCTTTCCGCCTCGGTGTACCTCTTGCCTTAAATAACTACGGTATATAGCATATGGTGGTAGTGTTGTTCCCCTAAGTCTTGAACTCTTAACATCTGTCTAACAAATTAGAATCCACAAGCACAACAAAAAATGCAACTCCGTACAGAATAGAAATTATTTCATTATAGAACCAATGCCATCAGAATTGAGATCCTACACCTTAGTGAACTTGGAGGAAAAAAGACTGCAAGCAGCTCATCCCATAAATTGATTTGAAAAAAGAAGAATAGAACATTGCGATTTTACATTTGACGTTTCGCAGAAACGTACTAGTGGCACTAAAGCCTATTTTCGCACCGAGCTTCGTTTGCAGTACTAGTATACCTCTTGGATGGATTGAACCTCTCTATCTCCCAAGTCGCCGTTGTCATTGAACAGTTAATAGCATTGGCTAAAGCATAGGAAGAGACCTTTCCGTGGGTTTTCCATCTCCCCTCTGGGGGTTTCCCCAGAGTCATTACGTAATGCAATCAAAGAGCTTGTGCCTGGAGATTCTGGTGGCAAGACTGTATTCTCCGACATGAAAACATGGGAAGGGATAGCTGCTTCAGGAGGCGAGATGGTAGAAAGATAATGTAGCAGCATCTGTACTATTTGGCTGAAGTTTGGGCGAGCATTTGGATCCTCATTCCAACATGAATCCAAAATTAATGCCAGATCTTGTGGGAGGTCATCCAAGCTAGGTCGCGTGTTCTGAATTGGAAAAATACGTTAAGCATACCAACTAGATAGAAGACGACTTGGTTGAACTTTGTAGTAGACCAACCGAAGAAGAAACTAATTTGTATCTGGGTAAGGAAAATGAAAAGGAAATGAAAATTTGATACATCTAATCGTTGTGAGCTGTTAAATCCTTTATTTCTTTTTCATTTTCATTTTCATTTTCCAAATCCTTGAGCCATATATAGCATAATAATGTTGCATGGAAACGAAGAAGATTACTACCTTAAAGGCGGCTGCATATGCTGCCTGCAGATTTGACATGCCTTCAAATGGTAACTTGTTGTGTAAGAGCTCCCACAGCACAATGGCAAAGCTATATGCATCTACTTTATGGTTGTAATGCTTCTTCTCTCCATGCCTCAAGGTAACAGTGCTGTACAACTATCACCAAACAACAAGCCAATTACGTACAAAGTGGTTACACACACGTACACCGAGAGAGAGAGAGAGAGAGAGATTGATTATGTAGTCTCAATGAATTACCTCTGGAGCCATCCATCGGTACGTCCCTGTTTCAGCAGTCATCATCTCTGTTAATGACTCTTCTCTAGCTAAACCAAAATCAACAAGCTTAACTGTTTTTTGGTCTGCTGTCAAGATTAAGTTTTCTGCAATAATATGTGCAATCCTTCTGTGTCAGTACTTGATCTTTTTTTGTGAAGAATGTATGTTTTCCCAAGTCGAAACTTCCCAAAAAAAAAAAAAAAAAAAGGACAGAGGGGGCATTTACTCGTACATTACCTAAAAACAACAAAGCCATTTCTATTATGTAGAATATGTTGAAAGATTGGAACCAGATAATTCACGCAAGGATGAAAAGGGAACTGGTGGAATGTTGATGGAACAAATCTAACTAAAGCAGTAAATGGCATTAGCCATACCTTTCAAGCACACACTAGCTTACTTTCCATTCATGTACTTCAAAAACGTTCCATAATGTAAACGTATTGCGGTTAGAACAAGTTCATGAGTCTACTATTCATAGTTTTCCTTGCACAGGAATGCGAACATGGATTATTTTGTGATCTGAAACCTTGTTCAGTAAATCAATACCCTGAATAACAGTGCAGACACGAGGTAAAGTGGAACTGTTCCATTTTCCTATAAAATAACATCTAGATTTCAAGAATGCCTTGCCAAACAAGTCATGAGTCATTAAAACATGCAACCCGTCACTTTGTACAATCAAGGCAGAAGCAAAGGGCAAGCACTGTCCAAGAATTTTAATCAATAGATCTCCGAATCAAAACCATAAACCAAATGATCTGGGAAGTCTGCATCCTCTCAATGCAGAAATCATCATTTTCATCTGATTCATAACTTCGAAACTACTTTCAACATAAGAAAACCAAATTTTCTTCACTTAATCACAGTTCCATAACTTTCAAGCAGTCATGTTCACAAACATGCTTCAGCACATCCTTTTAACTATGAAACCACTAGGAGAAAAGAGACTCCAAAGGATCAGGGGGCAAACTGTCTAATTTCAAAGGACAAAACAAAAGAAACAGGGCAGGCAGTGGTGGCCCATGACCTCAACAACTTCCCAATGCCAACAGTTGCGCTAGATTTTTGCGTCTTAATCCTGAAGGTACAGGAGCTAGCCACCACCAAATTTCATTAAGATGACTCTTGCAAGGACCAGTAACTTTCCTCATATGTATGTGTATAGGAAAAGACAGTCCACTTGTCTTTTGCTGTGGGAAACTCGTAAGAAGCTTGTGTCTGAGATATATTGGCGTAGGTGCAAGATACTCAAACCAAGTAATTAACAGGTGGAAAAAAAATTAAAAACTTTCATATTTCTTTGAAGATAGAGGGACATTTGAAGTGCCAAAGCTCGAAAGAATCAACAGATCTGAACCATCTAGTGGAGATGAAATCTTCCATTTTCAGAAATACAGACCTGCACCAAGTATTCAGGCTCAATGCTATCCAACACCCTACCTCATATGTGCAACCCGTCTTGCATGTAGAGATGCAAAGCCCCAAACTTAAAGAGAAGCATAATGCACAACGCTCTTCGACCCAAGACCTCGTTGATACCATCTCTCTAATAAATCACCAAATTACTGTCAAATTATTCCGAAAAAACCAAGCTACTTGAGCTCGTCTTGGTTTTGAAGCTCATTTGAGATCAGCTTGCAAGATCACTAAACCAAACTCAAGAGATTCGACATTTTTATTCTTTAAAGACAACCTTGACCAACCCACTAACTTGGTTAGACTAGGCTTGTTTTCAACCCTAGGGCTAATAAAAAGGTGCCTTCTAATAGTCAGGTGATTTAAGAGGAAGAGCACAGGCGTATCAATATAGCATATGGTAATGTCAAGACATCAATATCGCATACCCTATACAGTATCCCAGAAAGTCCATATAAAAAGAACGACAAAAGCAGAAAGAAAGAAAACAGCACTACGTACCAGATCTTAATCCAAAACCCAATCATTACTGCAAATATATCCTCATCCCTTCAGAGTCCTTGCAAACTTAGTAATCTTCATTTCTTTTCGGGGAAGGGGATAGATAAATACTTCCTCATTCAACTAAATTTTGGCTCAAAAAGAAAAAAAATGTTTTCTTCGACAACAAGCATATGGAGATACTTCCACTCTACATCACTAACAAAAAGATTTGCATTCACTCCTAAAATGTTTTCTTCCAATGAACTTGTGGGATAGTGAAACCTGAAGTCGATCAAAATAAGTTTGGACTGCATGAGTATGCGCGCACCATCCCAAAAGAATCAGCGATTTCCAAAGGTTAGGATATGTATACTTGAAAGGACTAGGAGTCTAGGAATATGAAAGATGAGAAGTAAAGCAAGATTCAAACCCAGCAGAAAATATTTTAAGCTAAACTGTAGTTACTCTGAAAGGCCTTGTTGCGTATGATGAAGTTCTTATCATGAGAATCCAATAGGAATCCTGGCTTGGGCTGGTCACTTCTAACTGAAATGGCAAGAGTCATGCACAAACACTACAAGCAAAAGAAGAAAATTAATGAAAGGAATTGATGGGGTAAACTAGTGGTTACTGATCATAGAGCCTTAGGCTGTGGAATTGTTGGAAACTAACCTGGAAAATCATGATAACAATCCAAATAATATTTGTCATAAATGAAAAGCAATGATCTATGTGTAATAACTAAGGAAACATACACAAAATATATGGATGAAAAGAAAATCGGAACATGAATCCTCCAAGAGAAGGTGTGTAGCAATAATTACAAATTCATGATTCAATTAGCAGAAGATCCCACAGCCATTATCTTCCTTCATGAATGTAAAAATGAGCCTTCTGCAGTGCAGGGTAAAATCGGTAGAAACCTCTTTATATTTCCGATATGCAGTAAAGTATAAATTCAACTGTTAGAATTACCAGGTTTTAAATCGCGATGTATGATCCCATGGGAGTGCAAACACTCAACAGCACGAGCAATGTCAAGCGCAAAACCAACAGCAACGCGTGTATCCAAGCACCTCGGACGCATGTTCAGCAGATATTTACGCAACGTGCCCCCCAATAAGAGCTCCGTGACTATTACCATCACAGGTTCATTGCACGCACCAATAAACTGTTTCACGACAATGGAATAATCATCATCAGATGATGCAACTGTGATGTATACGTCAAATTCGACCGTAACAACCTCAGAACAAAATCCCACCTTTGCTAAGTTTTTATGTTGAACTCTAGATAACATGGCAACCTCCCTTGCAAAACGTCCTTCCCTCTTAGCAATTTCCTCCGGTGTGTCTCCTCTATGTACAATTTTAATAGCGATGCTCTGATTCTTGTATCTAAGACAAAGCCAGTAAGTTAAATGGTCAGACAACTAAAAGAACACTAGACAAAAAATTGTCTTCGGGAAATACTATCCGCACTTGGGAATAAACCATTGAAGGACGTGTCCAACAATATCCATCAGGATATGGGGTTCTAAATGCAAAGAAAGATGTTGCAATCGAAATTCCATGGAACAGAAACCCACTTGACATTAATTGATATGAATTCATCACACACAAAGATAGGGCTCTACATCCTTCCAGAATGAATCTCAGAACCTAAAGTTCAACAAATAGTGAATCAATACAGTAACGGTATTGCTATTCCCCTAGATTAAACAAATCCCACAGAAAAGTAAACAAGTTAGTTTTGTCAAGTTCAAATGAAACCTAAAATTAACAAAGTCAAAATCTTACGACTTACTTTCCCTCGTACACTTTGGCATGAGCACCCTCTCCAATCCTTGGCCCAACAAAGAGATATTTGGGATCAATTAGCCACTTGGCATCCAACCTAAACTCATCAACGGGGTAAAACCCATTTCCAGATTCCATCCTTGTTAAACAGGAAAGAGCTCACAATCAAATTCACAGAAAAACCCTAGCATCCATCAAGCAACATCTGCATCAGAATTCCTAACCAAAACGCATTGAAGAGCTTTATCTACTCTAAGGCAAATGGATAAGCTGACAATAGACAGAACTGTAACAGGACATGCTATGTACTCTCTTGTACTGATACAATAATGTCAAGCTTCCCAACACAACCACATCTCAAAATTATGACTCAGAGATCAAAACTAACAGTTGACGAGGCAGAAGCATAAAGCCCCACATGCTGGAGAGAGAGAGAGAGAGAGAGAGAGAGAGAGAGAGGACGAATAAAGCTCAAAGCCCAAGAATAGTCCTTGAGCAATTTATTGGGGTCAGAGCCAAATCCCCAAAAAGGCGAAAAAAAACAGTAAAGATAACCGATGAGCAAAACCTGAAACTGAAGATCAATAAATTTCAGCAAAATTAGCCCAACCCATTTTGAAGTTCTATTGAACAAGTGATGGGTCTGGGTTTATTTTAATCTTTTGAGTTCAGAAACTCGCTCTTGATCTGCAGACAAAATCATTGAAGGGATCCAGTTTCTGTTCGAAGAGAGAGGTGAGAGAAAGAGATATGATACTAGATGAATAGTATTATAATAAAGACCGTGGGAGCCATATAAATTAATAAAAAGCACATGGAAACTGATTGTAAACATGGGTAGGGGCACTTGATGACAAAGCCCACTTATTTTATATAAGAAATAAGAAGTGCCTGTACAAGTTCCTACCCTTTTCCTACTTGTAGTTCTCTTCTCGCAAAGTCTTCAACTACAAGCCTAAACCCTATCTTTTTAGGTGTAGCCACCGTCTGAATCAACCCATATTTTGCGGTTTGACCTTAGGGGTCTCATACCAATTCAAAACACATCTGATATAAGGGGGTTTATTTCAAACTCTATTACACTCCGAATTTCAAGATGTCAATTTAACACTTTGAAATTTAACATGTTAAAGTCTTCTCTCTAATTAAAGATGTCAACTTTATATTTTATTATATCATTTGTTATCTGTAATTATTATTTCTAATTGTTCTTGCTATTTCTAAATTGTTAAGCAGTTTTATTCTAAAAAACTCGTTTGACATTTTGAACTATCAATTTTAAAGGAGATAGGTATATTGAATGACACGTGTGAAATAAAGTCTTATTTGATATTACGATTGGAATTTGATCGCCTTCAAAATGTGCTAATTGATATCCTACAAGGAATTTGACAACTCTTGTCGCAGTTGTCCATACTATAAGAAACTATTCAATTTAAGTTGGACGAATTATTGCACATACTAATGAAGTTCTAAATATATTTGTACATTAACAAAAGAAAACTCCAAGAAATGGAGTCTCTTCTATTCTGTCATCCACCTCTTTTGAGTACCCACAAAAGGAAGCTCCAATTTCAAAGGATTCACAAAGGAATAAGTATTCACTTGTCTTGTTTGAAATTCAGAAAATGCTAACTTTGATTGTGTTTTTTGACTGAATTTTGAGATTAAAAAGTTGTAAAGGATTTCTTTTTCTTTTTTTACTGTTAGGTTGTTTTGAGTATTTTATTTTTTTCTTGATAAAAAATATAAATAGAACTACACTAGATATAATAAAAAAATAAAAAATTTGACAAAGTTCTAGAACATTTTAAAAAATCACAATGCAGTCACACAAACTAAAAAATGAGTTCTCCTAAGGAAAAAAATAACAAGCGAAGCCAAGTTAACTAAGCTTTGAGATTACATTTCATCATTTGATTATGACATTTTATATGCTTATTATTGTGGGATCAATATCGTATAAAAATATGTATTTGTGGTGATCATTAAAGTATGACTTCAAAGAAATTTACAAAGACTTTCTTACAGAATTTTTCTATATAAATTATTCAGTACTTGATACTTGTTTATTTTGCTTTTGGCTTTGACCCCAACTAAAACAATTTCTTTAGGGTGGAGAGAATCAGATGAATTAACAAAAATCTTTTTTTTTTTTTTTTGTCATACTTCAGTAATCACAAAATTTATATTTTCGTAAGATGATGACCCCACAATAATATTATATTTAATATTTGCTTGATTAAATGTCCACCATATATATTCGTACCAATTTATTTGTTTATTTTAATAAAATTTAACTTATTAAGAAATATAATCATCACATTTTCAAATCTTAACTTTCAAAAAGCTCCATTCAATTTAAGTTAGTTCTCTCATATGTATACAGTAGGAGGAAAAAAAAACACTCAATAGATTTGGTTTCTTAACTATTCAAAAATAAACAAACCATTTGAGACATTAAAAAATAAACACACAACATAAAGGACTACAACTTATCTGGCAATTTTTATAGAGGAAATGTTACAATTCACACCTTTACTTGAGTATTTATACGACCTTGAATTGCCTTGAATTTATAATATTTCCACAACATTAGCCTTAATCCAAAAAAAAAAAAAACTTATAATAATTCATAAGATTAATTTTAAATTCTTAACATTTGTTGGCTATTCAGGTTTAATGAAGAAAGTGGAATCTTTTTTATGTGCAGGACCTTCCGCTTTCACACTTGAGCAAATTATATATATAGCTAGCGACTTAGTGGGTCTATGGCCTGCCCCCGCAACAAGTACTAGCATATAGCATAACCAAACAAATGGAAATGCGGCTAGGCTCAAAAAGAAAGGAGGATTTGAGACTTTAGACTGTAATCAACGAGCTGGACTTGAGGCTATAGTAGGGCTGCATACTCCAGATCTTCCATAAGGGCGAAGTCGTAAAATAAAAGGCATAGTTTTTCTCTTTTCTGTACGCCTCGAACTAATCCAAACTGTTATGAATCCAAATTCACCTAGAACAAGTGCAATAGCTTAATTAAAGGAGGGATTATGGCTAATCTAAGGGGGGGGAAAAACACCTCAAGTAGATTCTGTACATAACTCGTTGGAATACCTCCAGTTAGGAGTGAAATCTAAACCGGAAAACCAAACCAAATTGGTAAACTAAACCAACGGTTTAATCTTATTTTTCAGTCTAATCAATCAAGTTCGGTTCGGTTTGAGATTTTTAAAAAATTTCGATTTGATTTTCGATTTTAGTCATCTAAGAACCAAACCGAACCAAACCGAACTAGTTCCTAGATTAAACCCTAAAAAATAAAAAACCTATATTCATACATATTTTTTTAAGTTCCAAACTAGTTTTCTTTCGACTTTAATTTTTTAGAGGATTTTAATTTTACTATGATTTAGAATTTTATATATCAATTTTATTGGGCTTTAATATTTTAGAAAAAAATTTAACTTGGATTTAGTCCTAATCAAATAAAAAATTGTTCTAAAATAAAAATCAATCTGAAATTAACTTATTTGACACGCGTTTCTTAATTTTTTAGTAGTTTTTTTATTTTTGGGTACCGAAAAAATCAAACCGAACCAAACTAAAATAGTTCGGTTTGAATTTGGGCTTACAAAAGTTCAAACCGAAATTACCAGTTTGATCTGAATTTTTTAATCAAACTGGACTGGTTAAACCCCTACCGCCAGCTACAGTTCTTCACTTCTGTCAAGGAACTGTTCGATGGCAAAGGTAGGAGATGGAAAGAAATAAGTACGAACAAAGGCAAAAAGACACTGAAAAAATAATACTTAAGAAGGAACATGTAATATGGATTGAATTTTAGAAGAAATAATGTCTAGCTAAACTAAAATTATACACGGTTGAGTAGAAAAAACAGCAAATAGTTATTACACTTCCTCTTACTGCACACATCCAAATCCAAATAAGAGTGTATATTGTAACATTTAGCTTGTTAAAAATTTTGTCTACAATAAAAATTTCAAAATTTTTGCCCATATTTTTTTTATTTTCTAAATTTTTTAGATCAAAACAAATAATTAATTTAAAAAAATAACACAAAATTAATAAAAATGAGAAAAAAAACCAAAAAAAGATAAGAGAGCAACATTAATACAATTTAGGCGAAAGGAGGTAACTACATAAACAAAGGTATTTTATGCATGTAGCTAGAGGTTCACAAGCCACGAGTTCCTCAGTTTGTGACCTACAATAAAGTACCCCGCAGGCAAAACACCAGAAAATCAATAGGTATCATAACACACTACTGCTACCCCTAATTTTATTTAGCATATACCATTTACTATATATATATATATATATATATATAGAGGCTCTCTAACTATTCCTTCTCTCCAGTAATAAGATCCAGGACAACACGCTTGATGCTCCCATTGTTCTTCTTCAGCAGTTTCTTGTTCATTTCTTTATCACAGAAACCCTGTGCACAGAAAAACAAATCTTCATCACTAAGATTTCCACATAAATTTTATTGTAATTTTGGAGCGTTATTCTCGTAAAGTTACAAGATTACCACATAAGGTTTCTCTTTCTATAGCATGTCCAATCTCAATATCATAAATCAACAGCTTACCATCTCCTGCAGCTCCTCGAGGATAGGATCCCACTCAGCAATACCACAGAGATCATCCAAAGATTGCTCCAGGTTATATTCATTCAACCTCAAAACCTCCTTATTTAGATCAGCATGCTTGAAACCCATTTCCTTAAGTTCCCTAAGGAGGCTCTGCTCAACGTCATTGTTTTCCCTAGTCCCTCTAACGGTTTCTGGGACTACAATAGATGGAGATGACACACGGGTCCCAGAAGGCATAGCCGATGCTATCTGAGTGATGGGAAACGAAACTAATGTACCAGCCTCAGGAGGAACAGTGCTTGAGATAACACCACCACGCAGCGAAGTTTCAATAGTGGGGAAATCCAGCTCCTCGTACTTAAATGGGCGTGCATCAATCAATGGCTGCACCATCATGGGTTCAACATTCACATTTAAACGTTCGTGCTCTGTTACACCACTGTCTTGAGGAGGCAAATTTAAGTTCAGACCCTGAAAGCTATTGGACGAGTCATTCACCTCTGCACAAACCTGCAGAGGTAAGGGAATATATAGAGAAAAAAAGGTACAAATTATTTTACATAAAGTATAAAATAGACACACACACACCCCCCAATACCATCAAGAAGGAACAGAGATATGTTGGGGAAAAAGAAAAACAGGACAGTTGTGTGGAACTAAAAGATATACCTGAATAAGAACCCAAATGCGTTGCCCAAATTTTTGGCCAGATGGTGAAGCCATCCTCCAGGACGAAATATATCGTCCAGGAAGTTCAGGAGCAGTAAAATCGGCAGCAACGTCAACCTCATTTTCCATGGGTATACCATCAGCAGAGATCTACAATGGTTCAAGATGTGCATTACAACAAAATTTCTCAAACTAGGAAGACAAATGGATGTGGCTATTGACTAATAAGAAGACATCCAAGCAACGAACGGAACTAATCAGGAAATTCAAATATACGCACCTGTAAATCAATGGTAAGTGAAGCACTAAATTTGTCTCCACCAACCCACACAAGTTGTGTTCCTTGAGGCCACGCGATGGTTCCACTATTCCTTAACCGCCAAATCTTAGTGAACAGAGTTGATGGGGCCATAAGAGTACCATCCATGACATTAACATCCATAATGAAGCGACTGTCCAACTTCAGTTGCCTCGGGTTCATCTCAAAACCTCTAATGACTTCTGGTAGCGTTGAAGGCGCCCACAATTGCTGCATCATATGGCAAGAGACCGTATTTTAAAATAAAATTAATAACAGACGCTAGTATAAAAATCATCTAAGTGAAAGAGTTTAACAAAGACACGTGTAGTGGGGAACCACATACAGCATCACACAATCCCTTGAAAGAATGGGGACGAGAAGATGCTGGACGGTCGATTCTGATGTAATCAGCTTCTATTCCCATTTCTGAGAAGCAGACCCTGCATAGGTCATAGTCCTCTTTCCTGCAGGAGAAATTTACGAAGTTGCATAAATATATTTGACAGCAAAAGACCAGATACTTCGTAAAATGTTATACTTCATATTTCATCCTACACTTTAGACTTAAACCGAGGTCCAGCTATTGGATGAACTCCACAGCCATCACATTGCACCCCTTTATGGAATACACCGCCCATGCCATCGCTAAGAGTATAGTTCCTTTTAAATGGATGCATGCGTGAATCATTGACTGCGTAAGACTCCGCTTGATCAAATGCTACTGGAGATGGGCATCTGTTACCAAGTTTCATACTAGGCAATTTGGCGTCTACATTGCCACCCAAATTAGCAGTGGTATCCATGACAGAATATCCCATAGAACCAGCAGTACTAGGGAAAGCACCCGTACTAACGGAGTTCCAGCCTGCACCTGACTTCTTAACATCTTTAGCATTGCCACTCAAAGGGCGATCAACAAATTTCTTAAACCATCCCTCGCTGTCACCAACACCAATGTCAGATGCAGCTGGAGCTGGAGCAAGAATTTCAGATACATTTCCAGATAGGGAAGAATAATCAGGGAGGTCAGCGTTGAGATTTCTGAAACCCAAACCTCTGGTGCTGTTTGCACCATCCACATTCTGATTGCCTTTGGAGGCTGGCTCTTCAACTTTGGCATTTGGGAAAACCTCTGATGTGGGACCATCATCCCTAAAAGCTTCTGTATCTCTATTTATCATTGATGCACCCATTGTGCTTCCTGAAGCCACACTGTGTGTGCTAGATTCGGTGCCAACCTGGAACTCAGAAACAGGATTTACTTGGGTCAGTCCCATCTTTGAGAAGCAGTCAACAAGTTCCACAAGCACTGAAGATGAGGATGGAGCTTTAGCGGCCAGGTCAACCACCATCTTAGAGAGTGTTTCACGGAGAGGCTCAGGAACAGATAACAAGTATTCAGAAACACTGCTACTCAAGTTTGGCGATGTGTACTGAACTTTAGGTGATCTCAAAGGAGTAGAATTTCCAGTTGACCTAGCATAAAATCTACCACCCTTTTCAGCTTTCAACTTAACAGTGACCCTCAAAGGATTCAGGGATTGCCTCACCACATCACATAGATCCTCCTCATCAACAAGTGTCACCATGTCTCCGTCTTCGTCAATGTATGTGAGTGTAAGATCAGCATCTGGGGCAAAATTGAAAAGACCAATAACCTTGCCCCTCAATCTGTCAATGTCAAGGTCGAGTTGTCCAACTTCATTGACCCTTACGTTAAAACGCCGAAGTGTTTCTCCATATTTAACCTGAAGCCATGTACCCATAAAACTTTAGAACAGATAAAGATATAAAATGAATATATAGCACCACATAGAGACCACAAAATGCAAAGGTAATGCACAGATACTGACGTGAAGTGTAACCACAAAATTCAAGCCACAACTACCAAGTAATTCAAACACATCCATGGCCCCCCAAAATTACACCCTTAGCCACCAACCTAACCTTAAGGGCGTCTTTGTTGGTGGTCAAAGAAAGGTCCGTTGCTTATCAGCCCGAATAGGGCCATCCATGATTTGTTTACTTCTTTAGGCCTCGGATATCATATTTGGAGTATTATTTTATCCAGCTGGAAGGGGATAAAATTATCCCAACCCTCCACCTATCCATATCTTTTTCCCTTTCATATTCCCTTCTATTTTGGCAAACGCCATTTCTAATTACAAGAATGACATCCACCTATTCATATCAACCATATCCTCCTCCATCAAAAAAATACTCAAACAAACTATTTATAACTACTCATCCCTCTATAATAAATCTCCCCTTCTTCTATATCCCCTCTTATTACCATATGCCTTCCAAAATTTTGACCGCTAACAAACGGGCCGTAAGGAAAAAGGTCACAACTCCTCAAGGTTAATAGTTCGTTACGTGGTACGCGTAGTTGCAGAAATTCCTTCTCTATCATCCATATTTCAAGTGACGACGGGTCTGTCTTTGGATCATATAAAAATGAAAAGACCAAAAATTATGCAATTAAAACTTTCCATTCTAAGCTTGTTTCATTACGTTTGCTTTTTCTTTACTCTCGTGGGCTGACGCAAGTGGTCAAAATAAGGGAAGCAAGATTCAGTAAATCTCAAGTCAAGCATCACGGTGCAGAAAGCATTTGTTGCTACAATATTTCAAACGCAAATCCTACAGGAAGCTAAGATTCAAAATATTAGCAGTTGGTGAAGGAGAAATGGAGCCTCTGGGGAACTTCGGCGGGAGAATCTGCCTGCTGCCTCCCAGAGGGCCCTGCTATATTGGATGCAGGATCAGTGAGAGCTTGAGGCCAACCTATACTTAACTCGAGTTCCAACATTTAGAAAAGCTAACATTTGTCAACAAATTCATAGCTCATAAGTTGTCGAAAATAATTAGCAAAACCATGTGCATGAATGATCTTTCGGTAAGATGATGTCAACTGATCACACGCACAGTTGAAGAGAGTCGATCTAGAACAGAAGAGTTGTTGGATGCAAGGAACCCTGTGGATGAGGCCGTTCACAACTCAATCAATTCTTACAAGACATATTATATTCCCTTCATAAACGATGGCTAAACAAACTGCCCATACCTCATAGCAGTAAAATGAAAAGATATCAGATCCAGATGCTCACAACTCCTAAATTCATATCAATTCCTAATGAAAGTATCAGAATAAGTACATTCATACTATCTGCGCTACATTCATACATTCTATGCTACATACCAGAAAGAAAGAATGCATAAACAGGTAGCCTAAGATTTAAAGCCCATGCAAAGTTATTTAGGAAACATTTACACCTGATCCCCAACTCTTGATACCTAAAAATTGATGTTCTCAACCATTGCAAAAACCCTCTAAATTTCCACCCGCAATCAAATGTAATAAACTAGAGTCTATTTAGAGTGCAGACGGCAAAAAAAAAAAAAAAACGTAAATCTCAACCCACATTCCCAATTTTGGGTTTGTAAAACTTGATAGCAATAAGACCAACAATGGCAACCAAATACAGAATTTACACTTTAGATTAGTATTTCATGACTTCCAATTCACTCTCAGACCTTTGGGAAGTAAGCTAGTCAAAATGTAAACAAAATAATCAAAGCCAAAATCTCCATAATCTTTAGTAAGTTGCTATGTCAGTTTTCTCACAAACCAAACATCTATATCCACAAAACAAAATTATACACCAAAAAAGACAAACAATCCCTTCATAGAGAAACGTAAAAATACATTGAAACGAAATATAGACAAAGGTTGGAACACATATCGCACCTTGATCACCATAGAGGAATCCATAACTTAGTAAGACCTTCTGATCTTCCCGGCAAGCCGCAAAAGGGATTCGAAACTGAACCAATTATAATAAAAGAAACCCTAACCCTCGAATCAAATGAAATTAAAAAAAAGGAATCGTTCAAAGTTTGGAGCGATTTGATCTATTGATAACCATAGATAGAGATGAGCACAACAATATTTACGCACTGCACGCGTAGTCTCCTCCTCTCTGAGTTTCGACGCGTTGTGTGCTGCGTGCGTAAGTATATATTTGTGGACGGATAGGGTCTGTTTGGGTTCTGTATTTTCTTGTTGGCAAAGAAAACCCACTAGCCGAAGGAACCCAAAGAATAGTGGCCCCCTGGGACACCACTGCTAACCCCCACTATGCACTAGTGACATTTAATCAGACAATTTCTTTATTGAGCAATGTTATATATCAAGGTTTTTTTTTTTATAGTCGAGATATTCGGCAAGTTTTGAAATTATCCCAACTTAATGTTGACTAATGTTCAGGAGATCACCGTCTATTTGCGGGTGTCCCATTTAAAATCAAAATATTTGTTCGGATAGACTGATTCAATAAGAATTGATAATAACTGAGAGATTTCGAATCTGAAACTTAAGAAATAATATATTTCTGAATCTCAAGTCTTGATTACCAAGTTAACTCTTTAGAGTTATTGTATATCAAGTTATACATTATACCTACCTGACATTTACTAATTTGAACACATATTAAAATTTATGAAATCTACTTTTATACTATACCATTTAATAGACTTATTTTTTTCATTATATCTTTAGTTCAATCATAATACATGAGTGCACATCAAACACATAAAGGGTGTATGTGTATTGGACTTGAGGTGAGAAGCAGTGGGTCTAGGTACGTATTTCAAGTGAATTATTTGGTTTATAGTCAATATACATGACCACATATACGAAAGGAGATACACATTGTGTGAACATGTAGTTTTGTCCATCACTTAAACATACGTATGCTCCTACGCCTCTTTTATTCTTGAGGAGTATTTTTGTCATTTTATGTCCATTTATTTCGCTCACAAGTCAAATCAAACTAAACATTTAATGTAGTCAAGACATACTTTAAATAATGGGTAATTTAAATTAGAGTCTTATCTCCTCATACAATGTAGGTTTTCATCCCATCAAAATTTGCATGTTATGTTTTATTAATTTTGCATAGTTTGACGTATTTGTGATTATTTTCATTGGTAAATGTATCTTTTTGTCTTTTTTAAGTATTATCATGTAATCCCTAAATTGATGGATTGAAATTATGTCTATTTATATTAAGAAAAGTAAGAAGACTAAATTCTTCAAATTTGGTGCACCATTCTAAATTTGTGGGTTTACTTCAAATTAGGAAATAAATATGGTAGATGCAAATTATGTTTATTTAAATTAATTGGTTTAAATTATTCAAATTAGGAAACAAATATGACGAATTAAAATTATGTCCATTCAAATTAGAAATATGATAAATTTAGTGCATGAATATCATAATATCAACGATACATAATAAATTTGATAAATTTGTGTGAATTATAAATATGATAAGATGTTGAATTAAAACATGATAAATTTGTTGCAAACTTTTATGAATATTAGAATATTGACCATACGTTTGGCTTTATAAACAAATTTATCATCTTCCTTAAAACATATATGAATTTGTTATGGTTAAATTAGGATAATCTTGATAGTAGATTTGCACGTAAAACATTAATCGTATTTTTTTAGTATATTCTGATATTTTGAAAAATTTGTAATAAATTTATCATGTTTCTAATTCAGTATCTTACTGTGTTTCCAATTTACACAAATTTACCAAGTTCCATCTAAATTTATCATGTTTCTAATTTAAAAAATCCATAGCTATTTGTGCTACCGTGCATTGCCGCTTTGTTTCATTCTGCAGTTGTCTGTTCCTATGTTTGGCTGATTTATTTTATTCCTTAGTTTAGAAATTCTGTCAGGCAACCGATTTGGCAATGAAAAATTCTTATATTTTCTCAAGTTTTCAAGAATATGTTAGCGTTTTTTAGTGAAATCGAATGTGTGAAAAACTGAAATTGAGGGTATATAAAGACCCGGGTTTTAAAAAAAAGCAAATTTTAATAAATTTAATTTAATTTCAAAATTTTTTATTTAATAATTTAATATTTAATGTATTTTACATTTGAGCTTAATGATACATATTATGGTTTTTGGATGTGTATGTGTGCACCTAGTAAGCCCAGCCCAAACCCCTTCTAGCCCATGTTAGTTCTTGGCTCAATCTCTATAGTTCTAGCCTATAATTTATACCCAAACCCATGACCAATTTGGTTGACCCATGAGAATATCCTCTTACCTTGGTCTTCCCTAGGAGTGGCAATCGAGTAGATCGGAGCGGATATCAAGATATCCATATTTGATATCCTAATGCTAACTGATAACCGTATCCGCTCTGATATCTATCAAAGATTAAAATTGGTGCACCATAACCGTATCCAATGGATATCAGTTAATCTCCGAACCGACTGGATATCCGTAATTTTCTTCGAATTCGTCCTAAACCGATCCAAATGCAATTTGAAAAAAAATAAATTCCTATTCATATTTTGGCAACATACCAAACTCATAAATATCACATCATATATTACATAACCATTAAAAGAAATTCAAAAATTGTAAGTAAACCAACAACGATTCAAACATTACTAACTAAACCAACAATGCAAAGAAATAAAAAGCAGTTTAACAATAGAATACAACCCCAAAGTGAAATCATAGAAATAATAAAAAGATGTAAGAAAAATCTTAAAGCATAAGATAAGGATAGATAGTGGGTACCTTGGTTTTGGGTACTACTGTCGCTTAACAAAAAATTGGCATTTTAGTGTTTTATATTATATATATTATATTATATATTAGGAGTTTTAGTTTTAATTTTAATTATATATATATTGTTCGGTTCGGCTTCGGATTTGGTTCGGTTCAGATATCCGTTCGGTTATTTTCGGATATTTAACAATAATCGTATCCGATTGGATATTCATTTGCCTCCTCCATAACCATATCCACGGGAAAATTTTTGGTTATGGTTTGGGAAAAAAAATCGGTTACGATTCAGATATCCGTTGAATCAGAGTAAAATGTCATCCCTAGTCTTCCCCACTTTAGATTATTTTTCCTTTTCAACTTTTTGTACGTTGTATCTCAGAAAATTTAAGTTCAATTTATGCACATGGTGAAAATCTCCCTAGCTGATCACTTGCACATGGAGGAGAAGTTTGGAGATATTCGTCTTCACCAATGGAGTTTCAACCCTTACTCACCACTCTACCTCAAACATCCATGGAACTTGGTTTTTCATCTCAAACCTTCTTCTTCCTTCCCCAAACCTCCTGTCATCCATGATTTGATCTTAAATCTCCATGGTACCTCACATGGTTTTTGACAAATCAGGAATTTTATGGCCACTCTCACACTCCACATTCCTCCTATAAATATGACCATCTTCCTCTTGAATTGACATTAAAATCTCAAATTCAAAATTAGTTAGTGAGAGGAGAGTGAGGAAGGTCAGTTTACAGTAGAGAGAAGAAAAAAAAGAAAAGATTGCAAATTAAGTCAATTCATCCATTTGAAGTCAAATTCGTTCAATTCAAACTTCCTTTACCCTTATTTAAGGTAATGAAACTCTTCTCTTACCTCAATTTATGTCATAGACTATAGGTTTAAGCTTCACGAAGCCATGAAAACTAAACCAAGAGTTGTAAATTTTCATAGAAGACATAGTTCAACTGGATGATTATTCTTGGACCATCCGAATGAGATGTCTTACTGTATTTCTATTATACAATAAAATTTCTAGTCTAACCGGATGGCCATTTTTTACCATCCGGATGAACTTGTATTCTATATTTGGAATATGTTTTACTTCTGTAACCCAATCGGATGACCATTTATGGACCATCCGGATAACTTTGCAAACTGACTTTTACTGGTTTCTCTAATTTAGACTGGTTACTATTCTTTCACTGACACCTTATTTTCATTCCCTAAAGTTAAGTAAAAACTTTATTTTAAGTTATTTAATGAAAATAAAAAACTACCCCCCATTTGGAAACAAGGGCATTAACAGAATTTTTAAATTTCAATTATTTCAAAATCTTGTTCCCTTCATTTTAGTACAAAAATAAAAATTTACGTCTTTTCTTCTGAAAGAATGACTCGTAACTTACTCTAACCTTATTCATTTGAGACAAATAAGTATACTATTGTTATTAGAAAAATTTAATGAACCATTACTGCCACTTTTTATTCTTTGATTCGAAACTTCAAAAATTCACTTTTTTCATACTTAGCCATTTTTTTAGCAATAAGATTTTTCAGCTTAATGCAAACATGAGATCAAGTGAACTTTCAAATCAAGATATGTTCCTATTAACTATATTGTCAATATCATAACATAAACTTAGAATTTTTCAACCTCGATATCATATTCAACCATCTACTTGAGGATAATCTATCCGGATGACCTATATTGATCCATTCGGACGACCTATATCGAACCAACCGTATGACCATTATTAATCCAACCGGTTGACTTATGTTTGACAACTTATGCTTTTACGCTTTATGCTTAATAACTTACGCTTTATGTTTGACAACTTATGCTTTCACGCTTTATGCTTAACAACTTACGATTTATGCTTGACGACTTATGTTTTACTTCCTATGCTATGTTATTAACTTATGCTTTCACGCTTTATGCTTAACAACTTACGATTTATGCTTGACGACTTATGTTTTACTTCCTATGCTATGTTATTTCTCATAATCATGTTATGATTCGTGTTTATGCTTACATACCTTTTATATTTCATTTGAAATCATGAACCATGTATTCTCATGCTATCTTGATCATCCTAATTGTTATTTCAGCATGTTGTTCTTATGACATTTTAACCCTCCGAGTTGTTGTTCGAGAATGTGTCAACTTAGTAACGAAGGTCTAAGTACACGCCACCTTGAGTATAGTCGTACCTCATGCGTTTTAAACGATAAATGAGATTTTGAGAAAAACACTGAGATGTATCGAAAAGATGTGATATTACTTCAGGGAGAGATTATGTTAGGATGTCTTTAGCTGAGATATGAATTTAGCCGAATTATGTCTGATACAATTGGGCTACGTCTTGGAGCCGAGTCAGTCACATCTCATGTATTTAGCCAAGTTATGTCATAAGGTGGTTATGTTCTTTAGTTATGTCGTGTCTTTTGAAAACAAAACCATAGGTGATGATGGAGTTAGGATTTTTATCGACGCACGACACATGGGAAGCATAATGCCCGGGAGCATAATGATTGGGAGCATGAGATACGAGAGTCGATGTTTGTGTACGTATGCGTCGGATACGAGGTTCAATTTAGGGGTCGGGACCATATCGGTCTGGTACATCATGACACTATTTAAATGGATTTGACTTATGGACAACATTGGTGTTGACCAAAACTTGAAATTTTGAAATAAACTCTGGACACTTATGAATCATAGTTAGACCTGTTTCAAGATCTTGCGAGAACTTAAAAAGTAGACTTGATTTTCATTACGCTCTTCATACTTTGATTATTCATTGTCAATATTGTTTTCGCTTATTCATTATCCTTAATTATGACATGTTCATGCATCATTCATTTTGTGGCATAAATTGAACTACGGGCAGAATTTTTTTTACTGAGCTTTATCGCTCATTTGGTGCAACTTCTCTGCCCCTGACCTTTCATGCCAAGTGTCGTTGATGACATAAATGAGCCTTCTTACCCAGCCGCTGATGATAGCACTTTTGTGGAAGATAATATAGCACCACGGTTCACCTAACTTATGCCGAGCTCTATTTTATTCCAGTATTAATTTATTTTCATTTCGGTTGTAATCAAAACTTATTTTATTAATGAATTAGTTAGTCTTTTGATGTTAAAATATTTTATTTAATGTTTTTGAGTTTTCAAGGCGTTACAGGGCATCCGTGATATTTTTTGAATTTTGAGACTAAAACATAACTCCAAAAAAAATGATGTGATACAAATCTACTTGACACTAAGAAATAAGACTAAAAATTTAAATTGAAGTCATTTCTCTGCATACAACATAAGTTTTTATCCCATGAAGATTTACGAATTATGTTTTAATCGTAACTTTGCATAGTTTGACGTATTTGCCATTATTTTTAGTATTGTGTTTATCTTTTTATCATTTTTAAGTGTTATCATGTAATCTCTAAATTGATTGATTGAAATTACATCTATTTATATCAGGAGAAGTAGGAAGACCAAATGCTTCAAATTAGGTGCACGATTCTAAATTGATGGGTTTACATGCTTCAAATTAGGAAACAAATATGGTGGATTAAAATTATGTCCATTTAAGTTTATGGGTTTAAATGATTCAAATAAGAAAATAAATATGGTGGATTGAAATTATGTCCATTTAAATTAAAAATAAGGTAAATTTGGTATGCGAATATCATAACCATACATGGTAAAATTCTGTGAATTAGATACATGATAAATTTAGATGGAATATTGTAAATTTGTTATAAACTTTTTCGAATATCATCTTTTTAAAACTTATATGAATTTATATGGTCAAATTAGATAATCTTGACCGTAGATTTGCATATATATGATTAGTCATACTTTTTTGTCAATATTCTAATATTCGGAAAAGTTTATAATAAATTTACCATGATTCTAATTCGACATCTTACCGTACGTGTTTCTAATTCACACAAATTTATCATGTTTCATCCCAAATTTATCATATTTTTAATTCAAAAATCCCTAGCTATTCGTGCTACCATGCATTGTAGTTTTGTTTTGTTCTTTAATCGCCTGCCCCTACATTTGTTTTAGTTATTTCGTTTCACAATTTAGGATTGTTGTAAGGCAACCGATTGACAGTGAAGTTTCTAATTTTCTCAAGCTCCCAAGAATATATTAGTGTTTTTTTTATAGTGGAATCGAATGTAAGAAAAACTGAGATCAAGGGTATCTTTGGTATTTTTTGAATTTCGGGACTAAAACGCAACCCCAAAAAGATGATGGGATAAAAATCTACTTAATACTACGAAATATGACTAAAAATTAAGTTCTCCTTAAATAATTTAGTCCAAACGAGCAAGTCTACAAGAGACTTTATAATCTAATAAGCTAATAATAACACCAAGCTAACAATAAATTTTATGTTTAACTCATTTCCCACCTACCTTTCATAAGAGGACCATAATTCAGTCCATCATCAATTGTGTTACATGTAACACCATGTAACATAAAATTGCACTTATCAATGACCAATCTTATATTGGTAAGTGAACAAAAATAGGTAATCTTTTTTACTGATTTGAGCATCATCTCAATTTAGTCAACCTGTTATATATAGGATCATATTCTTTATTTTCTCCTTACAAATGGCAACATAGGTAAGTTAAAGTTACTATGCAATTCATGTATCATCCATACTCAAGCAAAGAGAGAAAAAAAATAGGAGATCAAAACATTGGGTGTAGTAACACTCAATACCAGTCTCAACTTTAATAGAGAAAGTAAATAATATAATTTAATATTAACAATACGTCAAAGAAGAATATCCTTTCAAAACATTGCAACAGATGAAGCGTTGATTGATTTATTGATATTCAATTTGTATATCGATTAATCTTTTGAATTAATTGGTGATTTGATCTATGTGATTGTGCAAGACAAGTAAATAAAGAACACAAGAAAGCATAACACAAAAATATACGTGAAAACTCCGAAGGTGGAAAAAAAATTACCGGAGGAAAGAAGTACTATACTCAAATCACAGATCAGCAGAGTTTCTCTCAATCAAATCTAGACTCTTAATGTTGATTTAGAACATTCTTACTGACTCCTCGTAAACTACTCATTGATCAGATAGATGCTTATGCAAGATTCAACCTCTCAAACCCTAAGATCTATTGCAGGACTATTCCACTCTAAGATTGCTTCTGAACTCCTTCGAAAAGGCTTTGCAAGAATAAGAAGTTCAAAAACTTGAATCTTGAGAGATGTTTAATCAAGAAGATCAACATTTAATTCATAAACACCCTCAAGATATCACCGACACATATATATTGAAGTCTCTCGGACTTTCTCTCCCTCTAGAATAGCTCTCAATGTGTTAGTTGAAATTCTAGAAGCACAACTTCAATTTATAAAATTTGTCCAAAATTCAATAGCTCGCTCGAGCTACCTATGAATTTTTTTTCCTATTTTGAAACTTTCAAAATTGCTCCCAAAATTCCTCAAGCATTTTCTAACACGAATTTAACTTTCAAATTCTAAACCCAATCAATCCAAATAGAAAACCAAATTATAAATTAATTATAACTCGATTTAAAACCCAATTCTAACAAAAATTATTAATAATCAAAATTTGAAATTAACATTCTCTCCCTATGATAATTTTGGGAACAAAACCTATTTTGACTTCAAATTGCTGTGTTTGACCGGTCAGGTCCCACTTTCCGAGAAAATTGTTGTGTTTTATTTTTCCCTACAAATCAACCAAATGACTGAATAACCTCACATATGGTTCAATCAACCGCCAAGATAAGATACAATACGTATAAACCATTTTAAACTTAGCTGTAACATGAATCCTACTTTAAATGCAATGATCGTTCAAACCCTAGCACGCTGGTTATCGTTTGATTCCTCTACGACTCGTCAACACCCGATTTGATCCTTCCTTCTGACATCATCTTGACATTTACTCATGCGATCTTCATGAATACTGTTGTCAAACTTGATTCTCCTCGATCATGATGGGGTGGGGAGGGGGGTTCTCTAGTGTTTCCTCCGCATCTCTCTGAACGTCTAATGTTTTTATGAGAAAAAATTCTAAAGAAGAATATTATACAGTTTTATACTAATTAAAAAGTAAATTACACTATAGATCCTTATTCTTATATTAACTCGAACAACATCATAACGTTCTAAAAATTACAATTCAAGGCTAAGTACTCCAATAATTAATAAATTAAAAAATTAAAAAAAAACCGGGCAAGATCCCTACAACTTTTCCTCCTTAAAGAATTTGTTCTCCAAAATTTTCAAGCTCGAGAGGCATAGAACTCTGGATATCTAGTGTGAAGCTTAGATTTCTGTTCCTTAGTGGCTTTTTCAACGCCATGATGTTGCTGTAATACCTTGGCCAACAGAATCGTCCTTCCCTCGTAAAACATGTTCCCTTGTATCCAGAATCTCCATTGGTCTTTCCTCGTACTAAATGTCATCCTCGACTTCCAACTCGGTCCAATTCAAAATATGTGACGGATCCAACTCATATTTGCACAATATTAATACGTGAAGCACGTCATGGATCCTCGATAATTGCGATGGCAAGGCAAACCGATTTGCCACTTCTCCAACCCTCTCAAGAATATCAAAAGATACGACAAAACGTGATGACAATTTCTCTTTATGACCGAATCTCATCAACCCCCTCTTTGGAGTGACTTATGACCACCTACTTTAAAAGCCAAGAGTCATCTCCTATGACCCGCGTAGCTCTTCTGATAGCTCTATGTTGTATGCAGCTGTTGTCGTATTTTGATGATTTTCTCAGTTGTTTCTCGTACAAGATCTAGCCTCCAGTACTGTAGATTCCCCAACTTCAGCCCAACACATGGAGAATCGACATGGTCTACCATATAATGCCTCATAAGGGGCCATTTCAATACTAGACTAGTAGTTGTTGTTATAAGAAAACTCCACCAATGGTGGGTGGTCCTCCCACAAACCACAAAAATCCAAAACACAAGTCCGTAACATATCTTTTAGGATTTGGATTGTACGCCCTAACTGTCCATCAGTCTGTGAATGGAACACAATACTCATACGTAAGTCTATACTAAGTGTTTTCTGGAGGCTCTGCCAAAATCGCAAAGTAAATCAGGGGTACGGCTACAATTTACTGAGTGCTTCCACTACCATACAGATAGGAAGAAAGTGTGCGGAGTTAGTCAGTCGATCAACTAATACCCAAACTGCATCATGACCAACTGGTGATCTAAGAAGTCCCGTTATGAAATTCATTGTCATGTGTTCCCACTTCCATTCTGCCATAGGTAGGGGCCGCAATAATCTAGTCAGTCTCTGATGTTCGGCCTTAACCTTTTGACAAACCAAACATCAGGATACAAAATGTGTCACGTCCTACTTCATACCCTTCCACCTATATTGTTGTCTTAGGTCTTGGTACATCTTCATACAGCCAGGGTGTACCAAGACAAGACTGGTAGAATTCACGGAGTACCTCTTCTCGACAAGACCCCAACATAAACATTGTTCCCACAAACCTTAACCCATTATCGGCATGTAATACCCATCCATCTACCTGTTCACCCGAAGCTAGATGATCTTGAATAGATTGGGCCTCCACATCCTCCCGCTATGCCTCGATCACTCTTGATAAAAGATATGGTTGGACTGCAATGCTGAACAAAGCGGATCTTTCCTTGCTAGAGCTAAGCTATAATTTTTGTACACCAATCACTCCAAGTATCTTCCACTCTCAAATAGCCAAGCTAGCCAAGTTGTGTAGCAACTTTCTGTTCAATGCATTAGCCTTGCCCGTATGCTACTGTATATCAAAATCATAGTCCTTAATGTACTCCATCCATCTTTGCTAGTGCATATTCAAGTCCTTCTAAATTAATATGTATTTCAAGCTCTTGTGATCTGAGAATACCTCGAACTGCTCACCATACAAGTAGTGTCTCCAACTCTTAAGTGCAAAGATTACTATTGCCAACTCAAGATCACAAGTGAGGTATTTGCACTCGTGAGTCTTCAGCTGTCGGGATCCACATGCTAATACTTTGCCCTCTTGTCTCACCACACACCCCAACCCCTCATTCAATGCGTCACAAAAACTGAATAACCCAAACCTCATTCAGGTATTATCAAAAATGGTGTTGATGTAAATCTCCTCTTCAATTCTTGGAATCAAAGTTCGCAAGCCTCATCCAACTCGAATATGATTATCTTTTATGCAAGTCTAGTCATTGACGC
The DNA here is from genome assembly GCA_014822125.1 of Arbutus unedo. Taxonomy (NCBI): domain Eukaryota; kingdom Viridiplantae; phylum Streptophyta; class Magnoliopsida; order Ericales; family Ericaceae; genus Arbutus; species Arbutus unedo. The sequence goes on from JABCMJ010003149.1 coordinate 32,486, forward strand.
AACTGACCATTCAAAGTCTCCAACAAATCGCCGATAGTAGCTCACCAAGCCTAGAAAACTCCTAATTTCAACTCGAATATGGTTTTAATTTTTGATGAATCAACAACAACATCCCCAAATACTACATGCCCAAGGAACTTCACCTCTAAAAGCCAAAACTCGTACTTAGAAAATTTAGTATACAAATTATTCTTGTAAAGAATTTGCAATGTCAATCTCAAATGTTTCTCATGCTCTTTTTCAGACTGTGAATAGATCAAAATGTCATCGACAAACACCACAAAAAATTAATCTAGATAAGCATGGAAGACTCAGTTCATTACATAAATCCTCCCGACGTATTGGTCACACCAAACGGCATTACCACAAACTCATAGTCGCCATACTGTGTCCGAATGCAATCTTAGGGATATTTCCTCCCTCACTCTCAATTGGTGATATCAGATCTTAGGTCAATCTTAGAGAACACTCGAGAACCCTTAAGTTGGTCAAACTTGTCACCGATCCTAGACAAATGATATTTGTTATTGACCATGACCTTATTCAACTGTCTATAATCCACACATAAATGTAAGAACCCATCTTTGTTTTGTGAAACAAAGCTAGTCCACCAGCCCATGCTGAGGTACAAGGCCAAATGAAGCCCTTGTCCAATAATTCTTGAAGTTGAACATTCAACTCTTTCAATTCCGCAGGAGCAAAAGCAAACCGATATGACACCATAAAAAGGGGCAAGACTCCATGTATAATGTCGATTGAAAACTCTACCTCGCGCTGTGGGGCAGGGCTGGCCTTGAGTTTTTGGGGGCCCTAGGTGAAATCTAAAAAAAAGGTAAAAAGAAATTACAATAATTTTAAAACAACATCACAAAAATTACTTCGCATTAGAAGATCACAAAAATACAAGTTCAAATATTACATTTCATTATAAAAGGCCAAGAATTCACTTGAACATTACTCTTCTTGCATTTCTAGAAGCAAAAGTATCAATTATACTTGTACAATCTACCTTTTCCACCAAGTCATTTTCTATGGATAGTATCAATTATACCCATTTAATCTTTCTCGTGACATGGTTGATCGAAGGTAAAATTTGACCATTTTTAACTTTGAAAAGCTTCTTTCTCTAAAGGCAATCGTGACTGGTATCGTTAAAAGAATTTTATAAGCATTTCATGTATTTGGAAAAGAATCCTCCATGTGTTTCAAATGACTGAGCACTTCAATTGGGTTTTTCACTTTATTTGACAATGTTTCAGTCAAAATTTTCAACTCCATAAATAAATCTTTCTTATCAATGTCGAAAATCCCTCTATGTTTCAAAACTTCCTCAAGATTGGCACAAATGAGTTTTCAAATATTCGTCACTCGAACATGACTTTTCCAAATCAAACAAAAGGCCAAAATGTTTCTCATAGATTTCAAATTCTTCAAACCTATTCTTGAATGAAGAAAGAGCTTGATCTATTATGTATAGAAAATAATTCACTCTAAAAGATTCTTCAACTGAGTGCGTCACTTCTTCGCTAATATTCTCATCAAACTACTTCTTTCTTTGAATGATATACTTTTCAACAATCTTATGATCAATTCCCATTTCATTAGCCATTCTTTAGCTTTCATCATTGCCTCCACAAATTCAACTTCTCTATACTTTTCAAAATAAGTAAGGATGATTTACATTGACCTCCCCCGAGGTTTGTGAAAAATACAATGCCCCCCTCAGGTTTCTAAAATTACAATAACCTCCCTTACTTTTTATATTATTATGTAGTTACCTTCCCTATCGTTAAAATCAGTTTAATATAATTAATTAGGCCATTAAAACTTCAAGTTTGAGATGTTTTTGATAAAATAAATTGTAACATGATTTTTATCACGTCGGAAATAACCTATGTTAAACTTTTGAAATTATTTTGAAGTCGAAATTCTGACAGAATTTAAAATTTGTTTGAATTTCGATTTCAAAAAATTTAAAAAATTTAATATAGGCTATTTCAAACGTGATGTGAATTATGTTAAAGTTTATTTTGTCAAAAAAATCTCAAACTTAAAATTTTAATAGCTTAACTTACGATGTTTGACTAATTTTAATAATAGAGAGGTAACTGCATAATAGTTTAAAAAATAAGGGAGGTTATAATAATTTCAAAAACATCAAGGGGGGCACTGTATTTGGTAAAAACCTCAGGAGAGGTCAATGTAATTTACCCAATAAATAATGAGCCCTTTTAACTTCTCTATAGCAACATCTATGTGGATGTCTTCACTTTGAGGCAACTTGCTAACAGAGTTCACAACAAATAATAATTTGTACCAAATAAAAATGCCTATCAAGAACTCAAAATTTTCAAATTCATGAATTACAAGAGATTAAGCTTCAATTTTTACCATCACTTCTTTAGTGCTATTTGCCAAGCGTATTAAAGCATCTCTTATTTGTGAAGCTTGGTATCTTATTAGCATAATACTCTCAATGCTACTATCACAACATGTTTGTGGCAATGGCTTAAGCTTGAGACCTTCCACATTATCTGTTAAAATTGTACATTGTTGAATTGAAGAGGAAAACAACACATAAACCTTGTACCACTTGAAAAAAGATCTTGCTCTAAAACAAGAGTTGGTCATATCATAAAGTACAAGGTTAGACTATGACAACCACATAGTGTATAGAATGCTCTAAGATTTACTTCAAGCACTCTTGTTTGCACACCCTTATTTTTTCCTTTCATGTTCGAGCCATTGTCATATCCTTATCCTCTTAAGTCACCAATATTAAGTTTAAAGCAAACTAATGCCTCTTGAAGTCTACCAAAAAGTCACATTCCCAAAGTATCATCCACCTTAAAAAATTCCAAAAAGAACTCTTTCACTTTTACTGAATTTGTTGAAATATCTACACATCGCATCATATTTGTTCTTCATGACTGACATCTAGTGTGCAATAGATTATAACTGAAAAATATTTAGCTTTTTTTATTCTTCGCAACAATTGTGTCATTGATTTCATCTGCCAACATGTGTATTGATTCGTTTTGAATTTTATGACTAAGATAATAGTTATGGATCTCACCCTTATCAATTTGCCATAGGTGCTCTTGCATTACTAGATCAAATTCACTAATCATCTCAATCATGATTAAAAATATTTCATTACTCTTTTGATAAATCTTCTCATTGTTCCACGAAATGGCAAGTTCTTCACAAGTGATTTCACAACATCAATGTCTCTTAGCAATACTCCCTCCAGTGCTCTCTCATTGACTTGTACACTTTTGTCAATTGTTTGATTTTCTCCAATCTTTTTTTTAGCGTCAATCCATTTGTTCATGCAAGTAAGATGCTCACAATTACTTTCATGACCTTTAAGTCTATCACCAATATTTTTTCAATCCTTAAATCCTTCAGTAGCTAATTGACTCTTGTTTTCTTCTTATTTGACCAATTTGCAACAAAAGCAAAATAATATATTCAAAGCCTCAAAGTATACTAGCCATCTTCTGTCATGTTTCTCTCCATTTGGTAAATGACGATCGAGTGTAGTGGACAGAAGAAAAATATTTACAAGAACCATTATCATTCTTCAAAAATTTAGCATCATCATCTCTTTTAACGGGACCCTCTTTCAATTAATAACTTTCTTATATTCTGATCAATTTTAATCCAATTGCTTGAATCATGAATGTTTGAAGGAGCACATTCCGCATTTAAGTCATCATTCAAACCTTGTTTGGTTTCCTCACTCTCCAAATCTCCATGTTCTGCTTCTACATTCATCATGTTTTCAACTTCATCATTCGCCAAACTTTCATGTTCTTCAATTGAGCTTTTTTTTTTGGTTACTATAAAAGAACTTATCAATTGACCCTCCTTGAGAATTGACTAATACTTATACTTTTTGCTTCTTTTTCTTCTTTTCATATCCAAATGGGTAATTTCTTGGAGGCATGATCAATTTAATAAAAAAAAATGACATTATAATTGTTTGCAATTTATGTGTCTTCTTCTCAAATAAAATACTTTACGTTTTATTATATACAACAATTATATTATAAAACAATAACAAATGCAAAATCAAATTAAAAATTTTATTTAAAAAAGTGCTGAAAAAAACTAATATTCTTCTCATCAAAAGATTCAAA
>JABCMJ010003154.1:0-34868 GCA_014822125.1 Arbutus unedo
TAAGGGCCCAAGGATCACGCCACGCCCAGCCAAGTCATGCCCAAACCCAGACACATGGCCCATGGACCAAGGCAAGCGGTGGCAGCGGCGGCGCGCATGACCTATCACCCTCCCGCATACTACACATGATGCATACTTAAAGAATCAATTTCTCATTCAAACCTTAATGGATTTTAACTATTCTTTTCAAGGTTTAAACTCCTCACATGAGAGTACACAAACCCACTAAGACCTAGCTCAAGTGGTCTTAAGAGACTCCTTAATTTTTAGGACAAAGTCACCAAATAATATGGATTAAAATCCATTTTTTTTCCAACAACATTCACACCTAAAAACTACATTTCATATATTAGGATAGAAAGAACATTCAAACTTGGAAATAGTAATATTCAAACCTAAAAATTACATTTCATTTATTAGGATAGAAAGAACATTCAAATTCAAGTCACAATTTCATTTCATTAGGTTAAGAAAGAAAATAACTCTCAAACAGATTAAAATTCAATACTTTAGGAACCCTAGTTGAGTTTCAAGTGCTTGAACACATCAAAAGCTCGATCCGCATTTTCCCTTTCATCTACACTACGCCTTCAATTCTCCATTGTTGAAGATCCACCATGGGTTGCCGTAACTGGGTTGCACCAATTCCAGAAATTGCATCTCCCATTTGCACATACAAAGTAGAGTCTTCCCTTATTACGTCCTGATCCAGTAATCCGGATTGCTGACTTCATCCACACTGACAAACACAGCTTTGATACTTTATGAACCCACTGAGTTGTTAAAAAAGAACCGCTCATGTTAAGGAAGTAAAATATGCAAACTATGAGAGATGAGTCCAAAACTCAAACAAGGTCAGTTATGCTTAGAGAAACTGTATGCACGCGCGCGCGTTGTGTAATGGTCTAAGTGGGATCACTTATGTAGCAAGGAAAACTGACTGACTGGAGGAGGGTAATTTAGGCATTTAAATTCATCGAATATCAACAACCATGAGAAAGGTCTACCAATTTACGGTCGAAATATAATTACCACTCATTTTTTTTCAAGATATCTAGTCATTTACACATTGCTTCCGCTCAATTTTGAATTTGTAGAATGATTCCACAAAAATCAACGGGCCCGGGTGAGTTCAACTTTGCTCTAAATAGTACAATGTGCTATACGTAACATCCTCTAACCAATTAAATTATAAGATGAAGAAATAGGAGAAATCCCCATCCAATCACCTTGATGAAACGAATTCGATCGTCCACTCATCCGGCCTGCAAAAAAGATCTTGATACCGGTGTGGCATCTCACCAACACCCCTCAGATGCCTAAGTTAGTTTCAGGATGGAGGAAAAATATGTAAAGAATATGAGAACTATAGTTGTTACAATAGAATATCCGTACCTTGTACTATAGGGATCCCTAAATTATATAGAGATTGACATGGCAAGTTTATAGGAAGCGATCATGTTTATCCTCATAAAAGATAAGTCGAACGGGTCTTTTATGCCTATCTACGCCCCATTCACGTAGATCTTGGAGTCAATTCTCCATACAAATAGAAAGGTTGGTTGAGGGTATTTCCGTATATAATGGAGAGACATAAGGACTTTAGTTGATCTTCTATCACCCTCTGTTGAACTAAGCGCAGTAAACTGAGGAGAACGAGTTTGACCGAGCAAGTCAGGTGGTCAGCTATCGAGTATACTTAGCTGAGAAGAGCGTGCAGTCAGCTCAGCTATTGAACATGATCTATCAGTCACTCTCCTATTTCTGAGCGGTTGCTTGCTACGAGAGGAAATACGAATGATCATGTGCATTGAACTTTGGCGGTTTTAGCTTTATCTCGCTTTTTCCATCACATTAAATGCGATGTCAGCGATGTTTGATACCTTGTACACGTGGCCTTCATCTAGCCGACGAACGTGCAGGAATCAACGTCCTTCATTTGAAAACGATTCACTAGAGGGGCCTTTAAATAGTTTTTGTGGCCCCCCGATCCCTTTCTTCTCCCCTCCAAAAATATTACAGAACGCATCGGCGCCCATTGTCACGTTTTCCCTCAAGCTCTGAAGTTACCTCCTTGTACCGAGGATCGTTGATACTCCGTAGGTAAGTCCACATACGTCTTCTGCTTTCCAAGACTGGCTAGTCGTACTTTTGATTTGGCCACCCAACAATTAGGGCACATTTGGTCTTTCTTTTTTCTTAGACTATGCCGCTATCTTCATAACAACTCACACTGCCCATCACTCAGAGAGTTTGCCTACTCCCTAGCCGTTTAGTGTTATTATCAAGACATTTTTGATATCATTCGTCCTGCCATCCCTTATTTTCAAGAGATGGCATCCCGTAGGCAAGCATTTAGGACTTCTACTACTACACCTCCAGACCTAGAGAGAGAATTGAGTACTAACCAGACCTCTCATCCTAGTCAGGCGACCTCATCATCGGGTGTAGTGTTGAATATTAAACCCATAGAGGCCGACCGAATTGTTTCGAATATTAAGAGTTGATAACGTTAAGAGTTAAATGACAAATCCCAGATTCTGTAGTTATAAGAATCCCAGGCTCAGACAAAAGGGCAAATACCCCTAGATTAGACGAATTATGCCTATATCTGGCTGACTTTGAAGCTGGGCTAAGACTGCCCTTTCCTCCCTGCATAAGAAAGATTTTGTGGTATTTGGGGCAATCCCCTGGGCAATTACTACCCAATTCCTGGTGTATCTTGATCAGTTGTGTCGTGCTCTAGGCTACAGCAACTAAGAAGAAGGCCACACTGACCAAGGAAGCTTTTCTCTATTGCCACCAAGTATGTCCACACAAGGGTGGTGGTATTTTTCCAAGAGAGATGGAGCGAAGACTTTAGTGGATGGTGAAGCCAACAAGAACTGGAAGAGCAAATTTTTCTTTTTATTTCTGGAAAAGGGTGGGAATTCCCTCTTTAAGAGGAGAGATCTGACTCCTCAAGGGTCCGTTGTTTCTGGGGAGAGCCTCATCCTTCCCATGAGCCTCTGCCTTTAAAACTTCATGTTTATATATATATATGCATCATGGTGCTCACTGCATTTTTGAATTCTGAACAGGGAGACAAAGGCCAGAGATTTTTGTAGATATTAAGGAGCAGCTAAAGTTGGTGGGAGACTATCCTGACCACGACTTCTGAGTATTTCTTGAGTTAAAGACTTTGGCCAAATATCTGTTCGACCTTCAAGTGAGGCCCTTCCCTTAGAAAGAGGTACCCCATTACTTCCTTGCTTTAACTTCTATAATGGTAATCTCACCATCTTATTTTTAATAGGAGACGTACCAGCTATGGTGGAGCTTAATAAAGACAAGCTGGCAAGTCTAACTGATCGTTCAAAGACAAGACAAAGCTCTAGGCTGAGGAAGTCGCACAAGAAGGTGTTGGTAGACCATTCTACATTTGTAGATTCTGCGGTGACTTCCCAGAAGCCTCTCAACACTCCTCCTTCTGCCAAGAAGGCCAGGACCGACCAGGTGTCAACTGACCATATTGAGGAGCTGCGCTCTTCTTCTATCAAACAGATTATAGAGACTGAAGGAGCTGATGCTGTGGAGGGAGTGGTAGAGGAGGTTGAGGTCAACATCCCTGCTGAGGACAATAATCGTCCTATAATAAAGAAGAGGAAGGCAAGAGAAGACTTTTCTTCTGCTACAGCTCACACTGGAGATGATCTCCCTATTCCTCCTCCAGAGACTTCTATATTTTCTAATAATTAATTTGCCGTTGATATGTTGGCTGAGCTTTCCATAAGGAGAGACAAGCAAATAATGAAGGAGATGTCACCTATGGAGAAGCGCTCACGCTTCCTTGTTTGTTCAGCGAAGGTGAACATTCATCATCACATCTTTTTGGGATTTCTGACGAAACTGCATTTGATGTTTTGATTCCTTGTTCTTTGTAGGCAGCTGCATATGGCAAATCCATAGTGAAAGAATCCCTGGATGATCAAGATGAGATAGCCGCCTTAAAAATGAGGCAGAGAAGGGAAAAAGGGATTTCTGACGACTGATGGAAGAGCAGATGCAGCTGGTCATAAAGCTAAAAAGGGAAAAAGATGAATTGAGGAGAGAGAGCATCATCAAAAATGCTCAAGTGCTGAGTTTGAAGGAGGCATCCATAGCTCACGAACAACGATCCTCTCATCTGGAGGGGTTGCTAACTGCAGAGCAGAAAATAAATGAGGAGCTGAAGAGAGCCCTTGTTGATTCTAATTCAGCTCTTAAAATGCAGGAGAAGGAGGTTAGGGACTTTGCTGTCATGTGTGACGAGAAGACTAGAATGCTGGCTGATAGGGAAAGAGAGATCACTTCTCTGCGAGATCAAACGAATACAAAATAGTTGTTACAGTTGTAGTAGATGAAGGATTCTCCTGCCTTCATCGACATCATGACTAAATACGACTTCAGTGGGTTTATGTCCCCGAAGAGGAGGACAAATGCAGCCTATCCGGGGTTGGATTTATCAGCTTATAATGCTGAGGATGAAAGCATAACCCTGGATGCTGAATTTGATGACGCTGAAGATGAGGAGGCCATCAGTCAGGCCACGGAATTGGCGGATATGACGACTGGGGAGGTCCTACCTGAGGACGTTCCTCATGGTCCTTCAGTAGAGGTACTTGAAGAAGACCCCGCCGGAGATATACCTGAACAAGGCAGTGCTATGTGTGCTATTGAACATGATCCTACTGGGGAGATTGTAGACGTTCTGATATCTGAGATCGCAGATGAAGTGCTCAGAGAGGATAAACCTGCAGAGGATCCTACAATTGACCTCCCCGCTTTAGATCCTGCAATTGGGCCTTCTGATGTGCAAGGAGATTCTCTTGTTGAATAATATAAACTTATTTTTCATGGTGTAACCATCCATAATTCTTGTTGATTTTTATATTTCTGTGAATGAAGGCATCCGTTTGTTTCCATATTTGTACCTGTTCCAGCTATATTTTGTGGGTTCTTTACACTAGGATGCCAAGAATAATTTATACTGATCAAAACAAATGAAGTTGTTCGGATACATGGTCCCAGAGGACATGTGCTGAGTCGGCGAGGCTGCTTGGATTCATGGTCCCAAAGGACATGTGCTAAGCAGGCGAGGCTGTTCGGATTCATGGTCCCGGAGGACATGTGCTGAGCAGGTGAGGCTGCTCAAATTCATGGTCCCGAAAGACATGTGTTGAGCAAGCGAGGCTGCTTGGATTCATGATTTATACTTCAAGAGATGAACGTATACGTGTGGAATCTCAATCCATTTAAAACAATTCACCAATCTTTAAAAAGCAAAATGACAAAAAGGAAAATTATTGAAAGTATTTCTTCAAATGCTCAGCGTTCCAAGGTTGGGGAAGCTTTTTCCCGATCATTGTGATCAATCGATAGGATCCTACTTTTATAGGGACCTTCCCAATTGGGTCCCAGGTGACCAGCCTTTTTCCTAGTGGGATCTACCTTCAGAACCAAATCTTCTACTTTAGAGCTCCTTTCCCTGGCTTGACTGTTATAAAATTTGGCCATTTGTTACTGATAAACTACCATCTCTATTCTCTCTTCTCCTCCAAGAAGTCCAGTTCCTCCAGTAGGCCTTGACGATTATTTATCGTTGCGAAGTTTCTGGTTCTGTGGTAGAGCAGGCCAACCTCATCCAGAATTACAGCCTCTACTCCATAAGCCAATGAGTATGGAGTCTCTCCTGTTGCTGTCCGAGTAATAGTATGATACGCCCAAAGCACACTGGGCAATTCTTCTGGCCAATCCCATTTTTTGGCCTCCAATTTCGTCTTCAGATTCTTCTTGATTGTGCGGTTGGTGACCTCCACCTGACCGTTTGACTTCATATATGCCTTAGAAGCGTAATGCACCTGTATCCCTCTTTGTTCACAAAAACCCTGAAACTGGTTGTTGTGGAACTGTTTACCCTGATCAGTGATAATCACCCTGGGTAGCCCAAACCTGCTAATAATGTTCTTCGATACAAAGCCAATTACTTTCTGTGTAGTGATAGTTGCCAAGGACTCAGCTTCTACCCATTTGGTGAAATAATCCACAGACACTATAGCAAACCTGTTCTGGCCCTTACCGATCGGAAGGGGTCTGATCAGGTCTAATCCCCACTGAGCAAACGGCCAAGGGGAAGGGATTGGAGTTAGCAAAGTTGGAGGTTGATGAGAGATATTGCCAAATTTCTGGCACTTTTCACATCGTTGAACGCATTGCATCGTATCAGTTTGCATAGAAGGCCAATAATAACCTGTTCGGATTAATTTCTGTGTCGGAGACCGTCCTCCTGCATGATTCCCACAAGATCCTTCATGGATTTCTCTCAAAGCGTACTCAGCTTCCTCAATAGTTAGACATCGCAGGAGTGGGAGTTAGTAGCCCCTACAATAGAGTATCCCATCTATGCACAAATACTTAACTACACTGAGCCTCAATTTCCTTGCCAAGTCCCTATCAGTGGGCAACTCCCCGTTTTCCAAGTATTTGACTATAGGATCTGCCCAAGATCCTTTGTAACTGATCGTGGCAATTTCCTGAGTAGGTAGCTCTATGCTGGGCTGCTCCAATCGCTAAATAGGAATGAGGCGATCAAGCATCTCGACTCGGACTGTAGCCAATCTAGCTAGCTAATCTGCTTCCTCATTTTCTGCTCGAGGAATTCTCTCCACCCTCATTTTATCAAAGGCCTCTTGGAGTTGCTTCACCTGATCTAAGTAGAGCTTCATCCTGCCTTCTCTGGCTTCATATTCTCCCAACACTTGTCCTACAATCAGTTGGGAATCACTTCTAACGGTTAGATTTTTTATCCCCAAGGATTTAGCTAACCTGAGGCCTATCAGCAACGCTTCATATTCCGCCTCATTATTGGTGGCTTTGAAGTTAAATGTCAGGTCATTTTGCAACTTGATTTGGTCAAGAGAAATTAGAATGATGCACTCTCCACTGGCCTCAGTATTAACTGATCCGTCCACGTAGAGTGTCCATTCTGCTGGCCCATCAATCATCACACCCTGCGCGCCCTCATCTTCAGATTCTACTCCCTCTGTGGAGGTAAACTCTGCCACGAAATCAGCCAGAGCCTGCGCCTTAATAGCTGTCCTAGGGCAAAATTCCAGGTCAAATTCCCCTATTTCCACAGACCACTGAATTAACCTCCCGGACATTTCTGGGTTGTGTAGCGTCTTCTTGAGAAGCTGGTTGGTCATAACTTTAACTGAGTGTGCCTGGAAATAGGGCCTTAGCCTTCTTGCTGGGGTGACCAAGGCAAAGGCCATCTTTTTTTATCTTAGGATACCTCGCTTCTACCTCAAGGCCCTATTGGCATAATAAACCGGGTGCTGTATATTGGCTTCTATTCTTATGAGTATGGAACTGACTGCATGGGATGAAACAGCCAAGTATAGGTACAAAATCTTCCCTTTCCCTTGTGCGATTGAGCAAAGGAGGCGCTGCGAGATATTTCTTCAATTGTTGGAATGCTGATTCGCATTCATGAGTCCAGTGAAAAGCTTTTTTCAAAACTTGGAAGAACAGATGGCATCTGTCAGTCACCCTAGAAACAAAACGGTTAAGAGCTGCAATGCATCAAGTGAGCTTCTATACATCCTTGATTCCCCTAGGGGACTTCATATCAAGAATAGCTCGGATTTTTTCAGGATTAGCTTCTATGCCTCTCTGATAGACCATAAAACCCAAGAATTTGCCTGAGCTAACCCCAAACGCACACTTACTGGGGTTAAGCTTCATCTGATATTTTCTAAGCACCTCAAAGGTTTCCTTTAAGTCTGTCACATGGTTGGATCGACTGAGGCCTTTACCAACATATCATCAACGTACACTTCAACGTTCCGCCCAATCTGCTCTTTGAACATGCGATTTACTAGCCTCTGATAAGTGGCACCTGCATTCTTGAGCCCAAAGGGCATGAACATACAACAGTAGAGTCCTCTAACTGTAATGAAAGATGTCCTCTCCTCATCTTCTGGATGCATCTAAATCTGATTATACCTTGAAAAGGCGTCCATGAAACTGAGCAGTTCATGGCCAGCTGTTGAGTCCACCAGTAGATCAATTCTGGGTAACGGGAAGCTATCTTTGGGGCATGCCTAATTTAGATCTTTGAAATCTACAGACAGTCGCCACTTTCCGTTTGATTTGGGCACTAAAACCACTTTGAGATCCATACAGGATATTGCACTTCTCGAATGAACTAAGCCTTCTCTAGCTTCTTTACCTCTATCACGATGGCAGCAATCCTCTCAGGGGCAAAAGTCCGTACTCTCTGTTTGACTGGTCGATAAGTTCTGTCCACATCTAATCTGTGTATGATTACACTAGGGTAAATCCTAGGCATATCCTCATGTGACCATGCAAAAACATCTACATAGCTCCGCAAGAAACCAATTAAGGTTGTTGCCTCTTGCCGGCCCAAACCTGAGCCAATGTGGAAGACCCTGTCCATCTGTCCTTCTACTGCTGGTATTTCAAGCAACTTCTCCACTGGCTCCCCCCATTTGAACTTCTCCTCATCCCTCATATCAATCCCGCTTACGGAAAGGGTCTCTTTTTTTGTTCTCATGGAGTTGATATAACACTCTCTTGCTTTTTCTGGTCGCCCTTGATTTTGCCTATTCCGCTTGGGGTAGGGAACTTTATTTTAAAGTGGTAAGTAGACACCATAGCCTTGAATTTATTGAGGGTCTGTCTACCCAATATGACATTGTAAGCAGAAGGACAGTCCATCATCAAAAAATCCACCAACGCAGTTGCATTTCTGCGTTCATCTCCCAGCATGATTGGCAGGTCACCACCCCAACAGGATGAGCAATTTCCCCAGAAAACCCAATAAGTGGAGACCGTACTAGTTTAATCTTATCTTTCTCCAAACGCAATCCTTCATACGCTGGCAAAAAGATGATATCAGCAGAGCTTCCCGTATCAACTAAGACCCTTCTCATAGTCCAATTGGCAAGGAGAACAATAATCACCAAAGGGTCGTCATGAGGCTGTAGCACCTCCTCAACATCGGTTTCAGTGAACTGGATGTGGGGGTAACCATACAAGTTCGCTTTGTAGGTCTCTCTGGGCTGAGTACCTCCCAACATAAGATCTTCGAGCGGACTTGGTTTTGCCGCTGACCCCTGGTCCTCCCGATATCATATGGATTTCTCCAATTGGACGATGTTGGGGAGGTGGTGGAGGTGTTTTCTCCTGATCATGAGCAACTGATCCAGACCCTTTACCCGACCGCTGATGAGAATCATCAACCTTCCGTACAAATCTTTGGAGACGACTGCGTCTGATCAACCCTTCAATTTGTTGTTTGAGCTCAATACAATCATCAATATCATGCCCATGATCACAGTGAAAACGACAAACTTATGACGAGAACAGCGCTCAGCAGGAGTCTTCATCTTCCCGGGCCACCTGAGTTCAGGGTAATCGCTGGTTTCTTATAGCACTTGATTGACTGGAGCAACCAAGGGGTGTAATTGTGAAATCTTCTTTCTGGTCACCCCCTTTGGGGAATTCTCTCCGATCAGCTCTCTTTCCTCAGAAGGAGTCATTAGTTCGTGATTGGCCATTTTCTCTCCGCTTTCTAGACGACTGAAACCCACCTTGTCGGCCAATCATTGGGACTTCCCTCTCCCAATTTCTATGGGCAGCATGCGTATCTTCCGCGTTCATCTGTCTCTGGGCTCTCATCATGAGTTCAGCCGTATTGGATGGAGGTTCTGCTAACAAGGAAAATAGGAACTGTCCAGGCCTAAGACCTGACATATATGCTGCTATGGCTACCTGATCATCTGTATTATCCACTTGCATGGACTCCTTGTTGAATCTGGTAATAAACTTCCTAAGAGTCTCACCCTTAAATTGCTTAACATTAAGCAAATAGGTGGCTAGTCTTCTATGTTGTTGTCCAGCGATAAAATAACTGACAAAGTGCTGGCTGAGTTCCTTGAAGGTGCTCACAGTGTTGGGGAAAAGTTTATTGAACCACACACGTGTAGCTCCTCGAAGGGTAATGGGGAAAGCCCTGCACATGATGGCATCGAGAATAGCCTGTAGTTGCAAGAGGGACTTATAAGTTTCTAGATGACCAAGCGGATCCTTCGTCCCATCGAAAGCATCAATCTAAGGAACTCAAAATTTCGGGGGTCGGGACTGCCATTACATCAACAGTGAATGGAAGCTCTGTGGTTTGCACTAATTCTTCGATAAAGGCAGGGGCTCTGGTTTTCATCTCTTTTGCTAATCCATCCAATTGCGCTCTCATCTGGAGCATCTGATCAATCATAGGGCCTTCAGGGAGCAGGGAGCTAGAAATAGCTCCATTGGGATGAGTGGCGGCATGGCTACTCACCTCCCCCTACCCTCCATGGAAGTCCCCTTCTTCTCTGAGGGCATCATTCTGTTGGGGATCACCCACTGGGGGAGGCGGAAGCGGGGGATCTCTGGTAGACGGTGCTGGTTGTAAGCGTTGTAGCAAAGCTTGGTTTTGCTCCAGGATGCGTTGCATCCCCTGGGTTAACATCAGAACTTCTTGACAAAGGGCTTGATAATCGCCTTGAGTCGTGGTAGCAGGAGGAACCACTAGGATACGGCTATCTTCCACAGTGGAGCGAATGGGGGTGCGTTATTGTCGTTGGAGGCCATGGAGCGAGTATGGACCATAATCCGTTGGAATCAGTAATAAGAAAATCATTCCCACAAACGACGCCAACTGATGAAACGGATTCGATCGTCCACTCGTCTGGCTTGCAAAATAGATCTTGACACTGGTGTGGTGTCTCACCAACACCCCTCTGATGCCTATGTCAGTTTCAGGATGGAGGAAAAATATGTAAAGAATATGAGAACTGGCATGACGAGTTTATAGGAAGCGATCAAGCTTATCCTCATAAAAGATAAGTCGGACGGATCTTCTATGCTTATCTACGCCTCATTCGCGTAGATCTGGGACCCAATTCTCTATACAAATAGGAAGGTTGGTTGAGGGTATTTCCGTATATAATAGAGAGATATAAGGACTTTAGTTGATCTTCTGTCACCCTCTGTTAAACCAAGCAGAGCAAAATGAGGAGAACGAGTCTGACCGAGCAGGTCAGGTGGTCAGCTACCGAGTATACTTAGCTGAGAAGAGCGTGCGGTCAGCTCAGCTATCGAACATGATCTATCACACCTAAAACATAACCCATTCGACAATTTGTACAGTAGATTGAGATCCACCTTCATTGTGGTTCGCCAAGTCCTTGATAGGGATGGCAATTTCATCTAATTCAATTTGATTCGCCTCATTTCCTGCTTCGTTTGGATTGGAGTTTGGGAAATTTTTTCGAGGATCGGGTTGGATTTGGAGGAAGAAGTTGAAAAAGAAAAAAATGGGTCGGAGGCGGGTCTTAATACCTCCACTTCATCCCTCGCTCCGTTTTAAAATAGTTATTAAATAAATATTATTTTACTTTTTAACGTCTTTATATATAAGGATTTATAGTTTTAGTTTTTATCTGTGTGATTAGGTCAATAGACAATATGGCAATAGGACTTGCCATTCACTTCGTTTCACACTCTCAAGTCTCACCTTCTTCTCACACCGCTTCTTTGAAATCTTCGAAGAGACCAAGCTTTCGCCGGTTAATACCTATTTTTTAATGTTGCTTCTGCTCCCTATCGGCATTCTGGATGTGCATATGATTTGAGCTTTTATGCCTACATATGTCCATAGAGATATAACTTCCACATGCATGTAGTAAAAGGGTAGAGGTGTTTGAGACAGTAAGCTAGCAAAGCAGCATTCTTCCGTCATAATTCATACAGTTTCATTGCTTTCTTAAAAAATGTTCAAATATTGAAGAATTATTAATACACACTTGTTTAGTAAATTCTTTACAGGACGAAGAAGCTTGACAACTTATTAATTGTAATGTAACCTTGTTACGATTTTGAGAAGCTTAGATATGGTGCCGCATTCTGCTATATTTTGGGCATTTTTGTTGTTAAATCATTACTAAAATTTAGACTGGGCTCTATGTTATATATTAGTTTTGTAAATATAGATTTGTCATTACTTTTATACGAGATGAATTCAATTTTTTATTTAAAAAAACAGGGTGGGACAGAAATCCCCGATCCTCATTTGGAGCGGGATGGAGGATAGAGTTCAACATCCATTGGGAGGATACTCCCAAAATTTCTCTCCGTACTTGTTGCTTATAAACTAAAAGCTGAGTTTGAAAAAAAAAAATTGTTAAAAATAGTAGTCATTTACGAATATTTTTCGTCAAATTTATTAAAAAAAATTTTATTCATCTTGACATGAGGAATGTAAAACACATAACAATATGAATTAAAATTGAAAAAGTTTAAATAATATGGCACTAAAACCCCAACTGACTAGCTAAAGGACCTAGACTATAGCACAGAAAAGGGAAAGAGAAAAGGAAAAAGAAGTATAGATGTGTAAATATTATCATATTACAGGGGGATAAATACCAGCTGAATTACATACTATGATTAACGAAATGTGTTAAGGAGAAGAGCGGCATATCTGGAATGTAATCTCAAAAAGCCGAATACATTATGACTGGACCTTTTTAGAAACATATATGAGAGCAAGATTTACAAACTGTTCTCTCGGTATTGCCTTTTTTGTATATGAATGACAATTTAACACTCTACATGATTGGAGCTCCCAAGTGGGAGAAATGAATGAAGTTGATCATGGAATGCGTCGCTCTTATCTGACGATCAAATTATCATGTACCCATGGCAGCTTGAATCATTTATGGAAACTTGTGGCTAAGATTGGTTCTTGGGTGGTCGTTACACTCCTTGCCTTTGCTGAAAAAGCAAGTCAGCCAAAATGGAAACCAGATGATCTAAATGAACTGTTCGAAAGGTGAGGCAGCTTTAGAGTTGCAATAACCCCAGCAACAAGGGCACACAAGGAAGCCAAAACAAACGCAGGTATATTTCCTCCACCAAAAAGAGCATCCCATGGACCCGCACCAAGCGATACAATCATCTACAGAACAAAAAAGTGCATCAGTGAAGGTGACCACGAGCTCCATAATATTCTTTCCGCCAAAAGATAAGTTGTTACATGTACAAATATCTTGTAACAAACAAGTAACAAAACTAGGCAATTGAAACGAGACCAGAAATTAACCCCTAGCAATTAACACCTGAGGTATGACAATTGCAAGGTTTAGGACACCTATGGCCAAGCCTGCATAGATTGTACACAATTTTCAGCTGACGGTTAACTTGGTGAGAAGGAAAGAAAACGAGAAACGGAAAGCAATTATTATGTCCACAAACCTTGACCACCTCCGGAATCAGCAGTCAGCTCTGAGGTAACAGAGAAGGGAACACTGTAAGTAATCTGCAAAAAGTGATTCATGCAAAACAACACATTATGAATGGGCAGTATCCATTTACACATGCTTGTGAATGAATTACTTATTTACAAATATGTGTGAGGTGTAGCATGGGTGTCGCCATAGAATGAATAATTAAGTACTCTTTTGAAATGATACTTACAGAAAGAGGAAAGCCGAGAAGAGCAAAAACAACCAAGGAGGCAATCTTGATTGCTCCATTTCCTCCAATTACATGTTGAATCCCCTTGGAGTATTCTCTCATCGAAACCAAGCTAATTATAGCAGTGCCGGCCATACAAGCAAACACTATAAAATTGCTCATAGCCCAAACAAGTCTTGCACCCATCCACTGACACATTGGCTCAATAAGGAAAGAGCTAATTCCAAGAACAACCTATCCAAGGCAGAATACTGGTTGAATGAAGAGGAATACCACACATACGGGAAAAAAAGAAGGGAAACAAAAAGAATATTTGTGAATAAAATTCATAGTTCTCAAATTTTAAAACGCCAACAAAAATAAGTGTTGATGGTTTTCATTGCTGACAAATGGATAAGTGAACTTCATGGTACTCTTTTTGAGTTCTTACTGAATTCAATAGCAAACCAAATGCACCTTCTCTGACACCTTGATCATATGCTTCAACTTCAGAGACATCTCCTTTTGGGTTCCCATGATAAACTTCTCTCCCCATCCAATCCGTATCGAAAAGGAAAAAGGGAAACCAGGACAACTGTGTAGAAATAGGGATTGCTAAGAAAACAAGGAAGAAACTAAAGAATAGAATCAGAACAGCAAAAACTGAAAAGGAAAAAAATAATCAATCAGAAAGACAATTTGTGCAGCCCAAGACGAGAAAAAACACATGCCGTGGTACAAGTTGTAAAGCTCAACAGTCAAGCACTTACCCAGGTAAAAGCCATCACAATAAGTACTGAATGCATGGCTGGTGGTAAATGCCTTAAGCTGGTTAACAAATTGACCAAGACTGCTCCTGGGCTATCAATATAACTTGCACCTTCGTTTTCTTCAGCTTTTGAGTCTGGGTTCTTTAAATTTCTATCCATTTCACAAGTACTCATCGACTTGTTTCCCAGTGCATCTTCAATTACATGTGGATCATGCTGAGATTTTGAAAGGTCAAATACAATCTGTCGAGGATCATCCAAAAGAGGAGCAGCATCTGACAAATGGTGATGCTGTCTTGGTGTTAATGGAACCTCCTTTGCAAAATAGAGGGTCACAAATGTACATACAGTAAGGAAAACCTGTGTGCAGACAATACAAGGCTCTTAAAATTGAAGATAATATAAACAAAATGTTCCCAGCAAAATATAATAAGAAGCCAAAGATTTTGATAACAGAAATTAGAAATAGGCATGAGAATGAAGTTTAAGTGAAGTAAATCATCAAGTCCATTTAGATGGATCAATCTGAAATGGAGGGATTTGAAGTTGGCAATTACCTAAATATGGGAGAGGTGACTATTACAGGTAGACTTGGAATCTAACAGGAAGGATAGAGTAAGATGTTTAAAATGAAAAAGCCTTCTATGAGAAATTTGTGAAGTATTTCAAATAACTAAATTCATATGGTTATTAATCTATCATCCTAAACACTCAATCTCAAAATTAAAATCAACATTCTCTCTGTCCCACATTGGTGGCCCATCTTCCCATTTTGGATGCCCCAATTTATAGTCTTGTTTGAAAAGTCAAGGTATATTTCCAAAGTTATCCTAACCTACGTTGCTCAGACTCGGGTGCAATGATCGGATGCGGGTGTATATCTAGGTGTCGGACACCTAAAGCTTAAAAATAGAGGATTTGTAGATATGGATCGAAATTTGGATACACTTGTGGGGATTTGTTAAATATGTAAAGTAAAAGGTATTTTTACATGGAACTAAGTTAAAAAGTTCTCCCATAAAAATTTTACATAACTTTTATGAGTTAAAAAGTATATATTAGACTACAACTATTCATTTGTATAACCCTGTATAGCTAATACAGACCACAGCCCACCCATTATGTTTCACATGACGCTAACATTTGCCCACGCAATTATCGTGACCCAAGTACTTCTCAAAATAAACAAGGGCTTACGTGATACTAACGGCTCCACCCAGTATATTTGAAACCCATTATAGTTGCACATTGAAAAAGAAAAGGTAGTGACGAAGTAGCAAATGTTGGGGACTTTGTCTCTTTCTTTTGCTTCTTCTTCTTAGAAAGATCCATTTTATGCAGAGAAATCCAGTATGGAATTCACACTCACACCGATGTCGCTTCTTCGAAAATCGGGGATCCGTGCAACGTAGATCCTATCAAATAACTATATAAGCATATGAGAATTAAACCTATATTTATTTGGATAGAATTAACATTGGAACAGAACGGTTATTCCAATAGAATCAGCATTCTCATGTTTGGTTCACCAAAAGTCAAAGGAATGCTCACTTAGAGTTGAATAGCCACTCACCCAAATAAAGAAATAATCATTCCATCAGAAACTCAAGGAATCACCATACCATTTCATTCTTTTTTGTTCGTGAGACAGATCCAGACATATTTCATTAATTCAAATATAACACCATATCAACTTCACAATTTTCCTAGGGATCCCCAGGGCTTCTCTCTTTCTCCACTCTTTACAGAGATTGCTAGGGAAAGAATTCTGAGAGAGAGATTGATCCAATCTTTCAAAAGGTTGCTAAGAAAAAAAATTCTTAAGAGAGAAAGCGGGGAGAGAGAGCACGGAGTAAACTATTTTTTCCTCTTGCACTCTTGGTTACAAAAATAAGACCTAAATACCAAATTCAAATCATACCCTAATTCCTTGATTCCTATGCACAACCAAACATGGGAATGAGCAAGATCATTCCTAGAATCACATTCAATTCCATTTTGGTCTCCATTTCATTCCATTTAAACATTGCTTCGATCAAACCAAACATAGCCTAAGGGGCAATACGGGGAATTAATGCTACTAAAGACGACTAATGCTTTGGGGCGTGATCATTCACATTATAGCATATATTATGTAAAGCAAATAGTTCATCCTAGAAAAATACGCAAATTCTACCTAAAAAAAAATTGCAACAGACTATAAATTCATTTTAGTATCACTTCCAAATACGTTGAGACAATGGGCTCAGAACGAGTCACAGTTGGGACTTCCATCCCATAGTTGCCAATATAGTTTTGGCATGTGGCACATAGTTTAATGTCGGCATAGGATAAAGATTTTAAGCTAATCAAGACAAGTTAACTCATAACCATCAATGAACTTGATAGAACATGTAGTAAGGTTAAAACTTGGGATTCGTTCAATTTGGCTAGTTCGGCATGACATTCAATGGTGGTACGGATACGGCAGCAACTTGTGGCAAGTTCCACTGGGTTATGCCTCCCAGGGCGAAAAACACAACTGTGCTCCACTTCTCACCCCACATGCCCAAACCAACCCCAACTTAACTGAAAAAGTTGAACTCGGATCAGGCACCATCTGCCTACAAAAGATAAGTTGGTTGTTTCTAGGTTTTGGATCAATGACAAAAGGTGAAGAGAAATCAAGAGGTGAAATCCCCTCCATCCAAATAGAGAGATGGTGTGACAGACTCAATTGCCAAAGGATCCCTGAAATATCCTTCCCAATCAAGTCCAGCTAGAAAGTGAGAAGACAAAAGAATATGCTGAAAGTAAATTTATACCGACTATGACGGTGCAAAATTCATTCAGGTACTTCGTGGATTTCCCCACAACCCCCAAGAATTTCCTTACCACCAACCAAGAGAAAGAGGGAACTTTTCCACCTACTTGATGTTAAAACCTGGTCTACTTACCAAAATAACTTTTTAAGGAAGTAAAAACAGAAATATACGAAGAAGCAAATTTTTATAACCAAGAGTTATCAGGTGAACCAATCATGAGAAAAGATATCTTCACATAACACATCCATGTTCCCCTATGAAACCCCTTGCGAACATGTGATGGAGCATGAGAAAAGATATCTTCACATAATTCAGCTTTCGGTGCAGAAATAACTCACGGTACTCACCACTGCAACCAGAAAAGCTGCCTTAAGATTTCCACAGGCTTCACAACAAGCTCTACTTTTCAGGAAAGGAAACCACCTGCCCAGAAATGAGTTATCAGGCGAACCAATCATCGCCAAAACAGAATTTACCACTCTGGTATAGCCAACATATGAGATCATATCACATTAGAGCACAAATTTACAGTTAATTAAACTGAAAAAAAAGGTTTAAACCACTAGGCACTAACCATTGTGTAGGCTGATATGCCTTAATTCTAAGAAAATGTATTAAGAAAATAATGAGATCGGGAACAGAGCCAAACATGAATGGATGAGTCCAGAGAAAAAAATTGCACTAAAAAAGAGTTTTACCTGTGCCAATTTCCACTAGCACCAGCAGAGAACCCAAATATATTTCCAACAGCCATCCACGAGCAAAATATGGCATTTGCAGAATTTCGTTGATCAGGACCTATCATAAGAAGAAAGGCATTAGCATTTAATGAAGACATCCACAGGTGGCACTTGGAATGTGGTGCTAGAACATCTATGTCAGAATCAACAGTCTTTTTGAGGAATGGAGACTAAGTTCACACAACAAATCAGCCACAAGGGCTAGAGACTAGAGGGACAAAAGAACTCACCTGACAAATCAGCCAGAAGAGCACGTGCAGGACCCTGCAAAGAATGTAAATGCTGCTTTTTTTAATATGTCCATGCAAGTATGATTGAAAAGAGACCAATTAAACTTGTTTAACAAGACTACCTGCACAGTATTATTGGCAAGATCTAGCATCCAAAACCCAATGATAAAGATCAAAGCTGCTCTTGTTCGAGTACCTTTGAACGTTCTGCATTTGCATGAGTTGGTAACATATTCTTCCCCACACCAAAAGAAAGAAAAACAGAAACAAACAAACTAGTCAGAATAGTGTAGCAATTACCGGCAATGCTCTTTTGTGTCCCCTAATAAATATCCAATATCTGCAGAGAACCCGATTATTATCACCTGAAAGAACATGCTTTAGTTAGCTGACATAAAGCAAGGTATAGAACCAGATGAAAAATAAATGTAAGATCGGCTAATGCTCACCGCTGCCGAGATCATGAGAGATCCAAAAAGAATAAAAGGCCTTCTCCTTCCATATTTTGAAGTGCATTTATCACTCCAAATACCCACGCAAGGTTGAACCTGAACTTACAATGAGAAAACAAGTTGAGAAAATCTGATTCTAAACATTGTTAGACACAGGCAAGAGCTGAAAATTACAGATTCATCCAGTTGACAACTTTCTAAACTAAATGCACCAACATGTCAAACAAAAATAATTTACTTAGATAAAGAAAAAATTGTCAGCAGAGAGTTAGATATCTGCACACTGAATTGAAAATATCATAGCATACAGTTAGGCAACAACAAATTATCATGCAGCGAAATCATCATACAAGAAGAAGGTGCCTTTAAAATAATAGTCCCAAAACTATATTTCGTGATCATTCGAGGTTTTCAAGGAAACTCAATGTTAGACAGCTCTATGGGATCTGCCTAAAGCTATCTAAATTGGATTTGTGTTAGGATTCAGAATGCAAACGTCTGTTAGGATTCAAAAAAGGTAAGAAATATATACTAGGGCTCCTAGACGAAAAATGTGGGAGAGGGGATAGATCTTCAAGAAGTCATGTTGCTGGATTTTGCGAGATATAAATGTCAATCTTCTGTGTTACTATATTAAGGTAAGATCAAATCACGGGGCCTATAGCTATTTGGATTCAAAAGAGAAGTCATCTGATTGGACAGAAATAAGACTAGTAATTGCTGTGTTCTTTTTCTAAGTTATACACCAGATATCATGCAATGGAATCATCAGAAAATATAGCACACAAACTATGTGGTTCAGGAGTACTCAGACCATTGAAAATATATTTGTAGTGATCACCTACCACAAGGCCTGTAATAGGGCCGCAAAGCCAGATAAATGAAGAGAAAGCATGCTCTATTCCAAGTGTCTGCACAGAGTCAAAGGAAATAGAGTTACTAAATTATATAACATCTACGAACATGATGAAAGAAAGGGGGAAAAGATTAGATGTGCATGACAATGTATTCACCAATGCAGTTATGCCAGTACTAATATAAGCATCTGCTCGCATGTTTATGCATCTTGGTAAAAGTTAAAAGCAAGTGCAATAGCATGATGAAAACCCAAGATCCAACAGTAGATTTTACCAGATGCTGTTTAATTCAATCAAGCAACATGAACACTAGATTGCTTCTTTGTATCTTGTATAATTTCCCGAAGACTCGGCACCCTAGATAACGCACAAGACTCACAACCATATCCTTCCTACCATATCACCTAGTAGACCCCCGTACAACATTTAGCATCAATTTGATCACTGAGAAAATTGCCACCAGGAGAGGAGATAAGTTATTAAATTCTCCGTAAGCCACGTCTGTTAATAAGACTCAAGTGTGGCCCACATGCACATATAATTTAAAAAATATATATTTAGCTATTAATAATACTATTTTGAGTCATAAACATAAGGGTAACTTAAATTGAGAAACTACCCACGAAGGAAGTGGATTGGTTTGATGGGTGTATCTAACTTCTCTCATAGTGGAAAGTTAATAGGAGTTATGCAGGATTAGGGTCCAAGTCTATCTATAAATAAACCCTGTGATTACCATCAAATACAGAGACATTGAGTTAGATACAATAGACTTGAAATCCTTCTTCATTTTCTTTCTGTACGGTATCTCTATGAGAGTGAGTTTCTCAAGGTTCAAAACTTAATTAACAGGGTTGTAGTAATTATTCTGCTACAACAATCTTTGCTTTTCTCATTCTATAGCTTTCATGTGGTATTAGAGCCATCCTTCTCCCATATTGTTTAGAATCATTGTGATCTTCTACAGAACGGTCGGATCTAGTTGACGCTAGTGTGTTGATCACCGTGTGAGCCGGACTTCGTTATTGTTATTGCGGTGAAGAAATTTTTGCACTGGCCAAATCTAATTATGGCCAAACATAGTGAAAAAATTTTATTTTACTATTTTTTAGGCACCTTTTGTTTTTTTTTTTATGGCATGTTATCCTAGGACACATCACCAAGGCTTCAAGCCATTTTGTTTCTCAGCTTGTCTTCGACACAGCACTCCATGGCTTTAAAAATTTTGGGCAATTTTGAAAACTGCTCATGGAAATTGAAGCCCTCTCCTTTTTGTTTTGCCTTCTATAAAGGAAAATAGAAAAAAAAACAAAACTTGGAGTTCTGTATAACTACTACTTCAAATTGATGATTTCTTTTGTCTTTATGAGTTCCATACTTTTCTATAGGTTTATGCACAGATATGTTGGCACAGGAGGAGAGAGGGGCTTAAGAAATTCTGTAAACAAATCATTCGTTTTAATTTCGTAAAAAAAAAAAAAAATCAATGTGTTTTTTTTAGCCAATTGTGAATCTTGTCTTTTTTAGTCCAGTGAGTAATAGGATGGGCAAAAAAAACTATGTTTATTTGAGGCACAAGGTCAAACTCCACTTAGGAAACGAAATTCCTTGTTTAAGAGATGAGAATTTAGAGTTTGACCATACTTAGAATTATTGTTGTTTCATGTCACATCATGGACTATTTCTACAATATTTGTTACTGTTAAAAAAAATTACATTTATCAATGTAGCTTATAGACACCATTAGAATTTAAGGGCCACGTATTTTTAAGTCTCCTAATTGTGTTGGTGTAGTGGCCCAATGTGATGAATGATATAAAATTTTATGGGGTTTATCAATTCATGAATTGTTACATCCCTTCTTGAGTTTTACTTGGCATTTATAATTTCACAAAATGACAAAATTGATGTGCAGAAAGTACATTATTAACGTGTCAATTTGGTTTTCCAGTAAAGGGCTATAAGTTTCTTTTTTTTGCTAACAAGGCATGTGTATTTGTTGAGGGCATTAATTACATATATTATGGTTAACTTTATGTATAATGCAGAGCCTTGGAAAATTAACATTTATTGTGCATTAGGATTTGTTCATGTACATGATTATGCCATTCTAAAAATTATTTATCTTAAGAATAGCCACAACACCTTAAGAACTGATTTTTATAATCACATAAGTTGAATTTGGCATTTTCATATTGCAATTAATTTTGTGAAATCCACTAGTCTTGCTAATAAAGTATAGCCAATCTAATATAGTTAGTAACCTCTGCCCGCAGCAAGGTTTAGATTATGCTAAATGAATTTAACATTGGTTTATTCATACATTAGTTGTTGTTTTAAAGCACTAAAAAATATGTTCTTGAAAATTGCAGTTTTAGCTACCCCTTTGCTTGCCAATGAGTCTACCCGAATTGCACTCAGTAATGGTGAGAATTTTTTCGAATGGAAGAACAAAATCTTTTTGACATTAAGGTGCATGCTCCTCGATCTAGCACTTCGTGTGGATGAACGAGAGTTCCATTGCTCATAGAATGCTTCTCAGAAGTGGGATCGGTCCAATCGGTTGAGTCTAATGCTCATAAAGTCTCATTTCAGTCACAGCATTAGGGGTTCAATCCCACATTCTAACAAGGTCAAGGACTACATGGCGGCTATTCAAGAGCAATTTGTTAGTTCTGACAAGGCATTGGCAAGCACCCTATTGAACAAGTTACCAAGCATGAAGTATACCAACACTAGGAATGTTCATGAGCACATCATGGAAATGAGGGACATTGATGCTCGTCTTAAGTCCCTAGAGGTTGAAATTTCTGAGTCGTTCCCTATCCAATTCATCCTCAATTCTCTCTCTACGGAATATAGACCTTTCAAGATCTCTTGCAACACACATAAGGAGAAATGGTCAATTAATAAACTTCTGACCATGTGTGTTCAAGAGGAGGAGAGTTGAAGTACGAAAATGTGCAAATTACTCAATGATGCATAAAGCATGACAAAAAAAAAGAAGGGCAACAATGTCTATGAAGGTAAGAAGCATAGAAACTTGTTATTCAAGCATAATGGCAAGGTGGCGTGCTTCTTCTGCAAGAAAAGTAGACACATGAAGTAAGATTGCCCTACGTATAAAGATTGGCTCAACAAAAAAGGTAATCTCATCTCTTGTGTTTTATGAATCGAATTATGTTAATACTCACCAAAATGATTGGTGGATTTATTCAGATTCAACAATTAACATTGCCAATACTCTGCAGGACTTCGTCAACCTATGGAGACCAAGGGGGAGTTAACAAAGCATTTATTTCACACATCAAAGTTGTTGGAACATTTAGACTTGTTTTGAAAAATGGTTATATTTTGAATCTTCAACAGACTTTTTATATTTTGCAGTTTTTTTGGAATTTGGTTTTTGTTTCAAGATTAGCACTACTTGGGTTTAAATTTCAGTTTGTTTCTTCAATTTTTTGTTTGTTTAAAGACTGCTAAAGTAGGATGTGGAACTTTGTTTCTGGTTTGTATAAATTAAATTTAAAATTGGATCCTATCTTTCAACAAAGTCTTTGAAACTTTCATGTTGGTATTGGCATTAAGCTTAACGTTGTCGATGAAACTTCCTCTATACTTTGGCATAGGAGATTTGGACATATCTCCATTGAGAGAATTACAATGCTAGTGAATGATGGAGTTCTTTTGACTCTAAATTTTTTTAATTTTGGGACTTGTGTGGACTGCATAACGGGAAAGAAAACCAACAAGTTCACTAAAACTGCCAAAGGGTGTGAGGAAATTCTTCGAAACATACTGTGTGAACCATTTATTCCTTCTTGTCTGAACGGTCAGAAATATTTTATCTCATTTATTGATGACTATACACAATATATGTATCTCTATCTCCTGCATGGGAAGGCACTAAATGCTTTTAAAGCATATAAAGCAGAGGTAGAAAAACAAACAGAAAGAATGACAAGTTTTGAGGCCAGACAAAGGTGGAAAATATTATGAGTTACACAAAATCAGGAAAATTACCTGGTCCATTTGCTAAGCTCCTTCAAGAAAAAGACATTCTTGCACAATATTCAATGCCAGGCACACCACAACAAAATGGTGCAGCTAAAAGAAGGAACCGTACACTTATGGATATGGTAAGTAGCATGCTTAGTTGTTCTAATAATCCTATCAATTTATGGAGTGAAGCTTTGAAAACCGCTATGTATCTCTTAAATAGGATTCCATCCAAGACTATTCTCAAAATGCCATTTGAATTATGGAAAGGATGGAAGCCAAGTTTAAGACACTTACACGTAAGGGGTTGTATTGTCATGCACACCTAGAATTGTTGAGGCCAGAAATGCTAAGTTTATTGAGGATGTTAACATTAGTGGGAGTAATCCTCGAAAGATTGAATGGGAGGAATCACAGGATTCAAGTACACCAACCGTGAATATAGACAAATTAGTTTCCTTTCAAGATAATCCACTGATTATCCTTGAAGATCAACCAATTCATGACGAACCTCCACCTCGAGAGGAACAAGTCAATGTACAAGCCCACAAAATACCAATGAGACTGTAGAGTAAGGAGATCCTAAGAGTCAGAAGACCTACAATTTTTGGTGACTACCTTGTATACCTAATGGAGTCTCTAACTTTAATGTTGGACCTAAAGATGACCCTGTGTCATTTTCAGATGCCATAAGTAGTGATGATTCAAACCTTTGGTATGATGCCATGAAAGAAGAGAGGAATCTATTGGCAAGAATCAAGTTTGGAACATCGCTGAGTTCCCTACGGGAGTCAAAGCCATTGGCTGTAAGTCGATTTATATAACCAAGAAAGACTTAGGTACATCAACCGACATAAGGGTAGACTTGCAGCCAAAGGTTTACTCAACAAGAAGGGATAGATTACCATAATACATTTTTTCCAATTTCAAAGAAGGATTCGTTTAGAATCATCATGGCCTTAGTGGCTCATTTTGATTTAGAGTTACATCAAATGGATGTAAAAACGGCATTTTTAAATGGGAATCTTGAGGAAAAAGTATAAACGAAACAACCTGAACGATTTGGGTCTAATAATGATAGTCACCTAGTTTGCAAGCTCAAGAAATCCATATGCGTTTCACAACATAATTACTTCATATGCGTTTACAAAGAATGTTGTGTATAAATGTATTTACCTTATGGTCAATGAGAGCAAATACATTTTCTAAATCCTATATATGGATGGCATTTAATTTGCAACTAATGATTTAAGCTTGGTGCATGATACAATTTTGAACCAAAAGATATGGGTGAAGCCACTTATGTTATTGGCATAGAGATTCGCAGAGATAAACCCAAAAGAACTTTAGGATTGTCTCATAAAACCCACATTGAAAGGGTTTTGGAGAGATTCAAGATGAGGGAATGCACTCTTAATGCAAAACCCATTTTAAAAGGTGCCAAATTTAGTTTAAATCAATGTCTGAAAAATGATTTGGAGAAGGAACAAATGATGAGTATTCTTTGTGCATCTGTCATAGGCAATTTAATATATGCTCAGATTTGTACAAGACCTGACATTGCATTTTTGCAGTTGAGATGCTCGAAAGGTACCGAAGTAATCCAGGAATGGACCATTGAAAAATGGCCAACAAGGTTATGAGGTACTTAAAGGAAACCAAGGATTATATGCTTGGTTACAAGCATGCTAACTGTCTTAAAGTTATTGGATACTCAAATTTGGACTTCGCTGATTGCCAAGACTCCAAAAAGTCCACTTTAGGATATGTCGTTAGGCTAGCTAGAGGCGCTATTTCATGGAAGAGTGTCAAGGAGACGATTGTTACTTCCTCTACCATGGAAGCGAAGTTTATAGCGTGCTTTCAAGCAACATCATAGGGTATTTGGTTAAAGAATTTCATCACACGGCTTCAAATTATGGATTCAATTTCCAAGCCATTAAGAATGTATTGTGATAATACGGATGCAGTTTTCTTTTCAAACAACCACAAAAGTGGCGGTTGAAGCAAACATATTCACATAAAGTATCTTGCTGCAAGAGAGCAAATCAAGAAGTAAGAAGTCGTTGTTGAGCATATCAGTTCTAACATGATGGTAGCAGATCCCATGACCAAAAGAGTCTATAAAGGTGTTTTCCCAACATGTACAGGACATCAGACTCTCTAATTAGCTCAATATTTGTTTAGTTCTAATTATGTGATTACAATTTAATAGTTATTAATGCAAGCATCTTTTTGTGCATATAAAGAACTAGTGATGTAGTATAGTCTGATGGGACTAGTGGTCCATGGGGACCATTTAACCCCGAATGACAGATATTCAAAAGGGATAGTACATAGAAGGAAATGCTCACTTTAGAGCAAAACTATCATGATTAGTGTATTATAGCTCTCGATAAGTTTTGGGTAGTTTTTTGTTATAGCCATATTCAATATTCTCATAAGTTATCTTAGTTCAGTAAATGTGCCATGTGTGCCAACTTGGAGAATATAAGCGATGTCTCCTAATGAGACTAAAGTGTGGCCCACATGCATATTTAATTTTGTAAAAATATGTTTAGTTAATGAAGATATTATTTTGAGTCCAAAACATAATAGTAAATTAATTAAGAAACTACCCACTACGGAAGTGGTTTGATGGGTGCATCTAACTTCAATGATGGTGGGAAGTTATTAGGAGTTACGCAAGATTAGGGTCCAAGTCTAACTATAAATAAAGATTGTGATTACCATCAAAATACACAAACATTAAGTTAGATAGAATTGACTTGAAATCCCTCTTCCTTCTCTTTCCATACAGTTTCTCTGTGAGAGTGAGTTTCTTCAAGGTTCAAAGCTTAATCAACATGGCTGGAGGTATTATCTGCTGCAACAATCTTTGTTTTTGTCATTCTATGGCTTTCAACTATTTGGTTGGCTATTGTTGTAGTCTAGAAATAAATGGCCCTAATTTGCTAAATTATAGCAATGATGCTCCAATGTTCTCTGGCTAGTTTTGACGGTCACCAGCTTCTGATGGAGATGGCATGAACAATATTTTTTAACTAGAAATCCCCACCAACACGTTAAGCTACAGCTAAATCTGGTGCCAAATTATTGTAAAAGATAGCAATAGCAACCCAAATAACTTGCCATTCAAGATGCTCTTTATGTACGTTTCCATTAGATGATTTACGTTTTCCTGCAGCGTCACTTAAACTAATGCTAAAATGCTGATAGATTTACTTTCGGGCGCTTCCTCTGACATAGCTCGAGAAGCCAATAACTTTTTCCAAAGCATAGCATCAGAATAGGAAATGTAATGCTTGTCTCTACAAGTCCAAAACTACGATTAGCTAAAAATGAAAAAAATGATTCTACAAATCAGACCTGAATATAAGGAGTGAGGAGAGAGAGTTGCAAAGCCCAGCCAAATTGGACACCGGCGGCGACAGTACAGCTGAGAATCAATGTCAATAAACTGGTGTGCTCCGGTGCAGGAGGATGAGGCGGCGGAGAAGAGCCGGAGGACACATCGGAGTAGATCCCGTTAGAAACCGTTGATTTATCCCCAAACTCAACCCGATTGTGCTCATGATGATTACTTTTATATACATGAGAGTCGTCCACCCCCGCCAACTCCACCTCCGCGTCTTGTCTCAAATTCTTGTACGGCAACCGGATCGATACTGCATCCATCTTATTATTATCCCCGAACAAACTCACTCACTCGCTATCATATAGATGGATCTAATAATTTTGGTATGATCTATTCGTAGATCTGAAGAGATCAATTCTCGGGGTTTGAAATCTACACGGAGGGGCGGGGAGGAGAGAGAGAGAGAGAGGTGGGGAGGGAGGGAGATTTGACCGAATTAAGGCGGGTGTGCGAGCATGGGGACAAAATTAATTTTTACGAAAGGTATTACAGGAGTATTATATGCTCAGTAAAAAAATTCGTAAATTTATGCTTATACATTTTATTTCATCATCTCGGGGATAGAATTAAAAAATATGAAGGGAGTTAAAAATAGTTAGATAATATAGCTCTAGTTTTCTGTTTTTAACAAACATTTAGAATTTTTGGTCAAAATTTCGACTTTTTAGATTTTGCCCGTACGAATGATGAATAATTTTTTTTTAAAATCGATCACAAAAATAATGACTAGTGATATTGTAAATTGGATGGTGGCCTTTTGTGTTCCTGCCTTGGTTTCTATACACAAAGACTTTCCAACGATCAAGTTAGATATATATTGAGAGATGAAATTTTGTTTTGGATAAATCAGCATAAAATTAAAATAGACTAAGCAAATATATAAGCTTACAAGACATTATATCCCAAGAAACTACAAGAAGAAAAGAAAGAGCAAAAAAAAAATAAAAAGAACGAATTCTTAAATCCTCTAAGAGATAATGTGAGAAACCGAATAACTTATAATGGTTAGACACCATAAACAATGTCAATGCTTTAAATGAGAATTCTTGGGATGAACATTGTTGGGAAAAGTTCACCTAATATCCAAGCGAGGATGAGTTACAAAATACAAGAGGCATACTCCAGGACATAAGATGTAAACAAAAGATTACATATTACAAGGGACATACTCTAGGCTTTGATAAAGTCAATCACAAATTGGAGAGTGGATGACCGAACTCCGGATCCGATAAGACAACAAATGATAGTATAAGCTCCTGCGAGACAAGCACGAACAACATAGATAGTAAAGCACAAAGTCTCTCTTTGTCAAGATCCATACTAAAATTGAAACTTAAACAAGAGAGGAAGAATTAGAGCTACCAATGATCAACATGCCACAAATAATGGTCGCCACTAGGAACCTTCAGTAAGGAAAGAACCCTGGAGTGAACATTTACAATGATACGATCCGTAACAACATAATGATGTTTGATAATGTTCTAAAATTTACGCAAATTATGCTCAATCCATGTATGATAAACAATGAAAGCAAGTTTCCTAAGCAAGCTTCTTAAGCTCTTACCCATACATGCTTGATCTAAAATAGAAAGTCAACCCTGCCAACTAAAAGCATGCCAATTGACATTAAGCTTAGATCCCAATGTTAAGGATTGAATTCCGAGACCCAATGATAAATACGCACAGATTATACAACAACAAAATATGAAATCCTATTAAGCAGAATTATGGTTCATACCTTCGAGATCTCTCTGGTTTGATCTTAACAATCTTTACAGTTTGATTCTAATTGAACTTTGAGCACGGCTGGAATGGTTTTGCTCAATTAACCTCGAGATCTTTTACCATAATCCTATTACACTTTGATCACGAATTGAGTGTAGGCTCAAAACTGTGCCCTTCTTGTCTTCACAAAACCCCCCTCAATATTTTGAGTATTAAGTTATGTTCTAATCTAGAAGGCCTAACAGTGTATATATTGGCAACGATAGGGACTCCCAAGAGAATGGGTTGGGCTTCCTATATAATTCAGAATTCCTAATCCAATTCGGATTAATTCAGAATTATATAAATTACAATTCTTACCACTACAGAATTATAATTGCACTCCCTTCCCATATCTCAAAATTATATTTTGAGCTCTATGTTATAAAATATTTATTTATCTCCCTACGTTAAGATTACAGATATACATTGATTAAAATAAATTATTGATAATTTATTTAATCAACATCTATAAAATTTCTTCAGACCTTTCATTTAACTTATTTGTTATGTCGGATACTAATATTCACTTGTAGGGTTTAACATAATCGAAACTTATAAGCTTTATCAAGAGAATATCATCAATCCCTACAAAGGAATGTGGATTTTATTAATAATTAATAGTTATCATATACTTAATATTGTGACCCAACTAATCTAGACTATTAGCCCACAAGACCTCACTTTATAATGAATCAAAGTCAACAAAATTAAATGTACACATCCATTAATTATCTTTGGGTTAAGAGTATAAATATTCATAATAACCATGAGGTGTGAATTGTATTATATTGTCAGTAAAATACAATTACGTCAAAGTGGTCATGTTCAATATACACAAAGTGTACTAATACAGTGAGTTAAAACTATACCATTTTCCGTAGTCAAGACAGACATACTAAAACACTGTGTTATAGTCCTACTGGTGGTGTGTCCAATTCCACGTAATACTGTGAACTAAAGACTTATATTCTGCAAGAACCGATAATCTGATCCTCTGTGTGTAAGCCAGACTCTATATACCAGATTTATGTGGAATAAGAGACATTCATGCACAATATGATATGATATAATGCAAACATTACCCATAAAGATTCTCATCAAGAAAAAAATAATTGTTTAAATAATTCAAAACAAATATTAATTCATTACACAAAGTCATTGATTTTAGTATAAAACTCTAACACCCAAATCTCTTTGGTATAGGGACAACTGAAGAATAGGTGGTCAAGGTTTTCCGAGTAGGAGCAAAAGGCACAGTGGGAAGTAGTGTTAATGTCGAAAATAATAAGTCTATCCTCAGTAGTGAGGCCATTCTAAACAGCAAGCCAAGATATGAGGTTGTACTTAGGAATGTATGCTGAAAACTAGATTAGGTGGTGCCAGGGGACTTTAGTATAGTGAGTTCTCCATTCATCCCAAAGAGAGGAAATGGTAAACTTGCCATTAGCAGTCAAGGTCCAAATGCACTTATCCTCAATATCACAAAAAAGGATTAGGGATATTCATCGAGGCATGTTTGGGGTCCATAAGGGTAGGAGATTGGGCAATGGGCCAAGACCAAATATCGTGAGTGATAATAGTAGTGATATAAGAGTTACTTGGAATACATGAACATAAACAAGCAAGAGCTGCAGAGTTTCAAAAAGGGGTCATTTGGATGCCAATTGTCATGCCCAACAAAGGTACGGGCCCCGTTGCCAATTTTACACAAAATAGAGGATTGGATCTCAACCCGAAGACTCAATAGTTTCCTCCAGCTCCAAGAAGGATCTGAAGAAAATTTGACATTCTAGAAGCTTTGGCCCTTTAACAGATAGGACTTGACCCACTAACACCTCTTGGATTGCTCACCTCCTGATATAAGGAACCAAATATGCTTAGCGATGGCTGTTTTGTTCCATACCAAAGGAGATTTGAGGCCAATACCACCTTCATTTTTAGGGGAACAAATATGGTCTCATGAGACTTTAGCACATGAGGATTTAAGAGTGGGACTCTCATGAGACTTTAGCACATGAGGATTTAAGAGTGGGACTCTCATGAGACTTTAGCACATGAGGATTTAAGAGTGGGACTTGACCAGAAAAAGGCTCGGAGGATAGCTTCAATTTCTTTCAAGGTTTTCTTAGGTAGAATGAAGAGAGAGGCCCAGTAGGATTGTATAAAGAAGAGGACAAACTTGATAAGTTGAAGCA
This sequence comes from Arbutus unedo, assembly GCA_014822125.1. NCBI lineage: Eukaryota > Viridiplantae > Streptophyta > Magnoliopsida > Ericales > Ericaceae > Arbutus > Arbutus unedo. The sequence goes on from JABCMJ010003154.1 coordinate 30,775, forward strand.
TGTCAGCATAAGAGAGGTAGCGAGTGGTCCAAGTTTTGATCTTTGCACTAATACGCTCAACCAAAACTCAACAATCAGATAGTTATAACTTGGTAAAGAGGAGAGGGACTCCCAAATAGCGAACAGGGAGGATGCCATCTAGAGAAAAGAAACTTTACTCTTACATGGACTAAGGGAGAGGCCAGTGAGAAGTTTGAATTCATCAAGAGCATCCTCAACGTGGGTGATAGATGGTTAGTCTCCTTTGCAAAAAATCATAAGATCATCTACAAAACAAAAATTAATGAGATTGGACTCACTACATCTCCAATGATGCTTGAAGTCCAGATGAAGGGCTTTCTCTTGGAGAATAAAAGTGAGAATCTTTATGCCAGTGACATATAGGTATGAGGATAAAGGGTCGCCTCTGTCTAAGGCCTTTCTTGCCTGCGAAATACCCTCTAGGTTCTCCATTGATGTTCAGGGAATACAAGGTGGTAGTGAGACAAGCTTAGATCCATTGAATCATAGTAGGATGAAAGTTTATGGTGTGCAGGACATCCCAAAGGAGTTCCCAACGAATATTATCATAAGCCTTCATAATATCCACTTTCAGGGCACAACGCGGAGAGGTGGGGGCTTTATGATAACTACGCATGAGCTTTTAAGTGAGGAAAATGTTGTCAGCAATTCTACGACCTTTAATAAAGTCGGATTGGACTGGGTCGATAATATAGGAAATAGCCTGTTGAAGCCTAAGACCAAGAATGCGAGATATGCATTTATAGATGGTGTTACAACAGGATATGGGTTGAAAGTCTATGACCTTAATGGGGTTGGGCCCTTTAGGAATTAAGGCAACAAGAGTAGAGGTAGCCATTCTTAAAAGTTTTTTGGCATAGAAGAAATTGAGAATTGAAGAAGTAATATCTTTGCCTACAATGTCCCAGGTTTTATGAAAAAACCCAGAGTTGTAGCTATTCGGACCGGGGGCCTTGCTAGGATGAAGGGATTGGAAGGTCTCTTTAATTTCAGTAACCGAAATGTTAGAGATCATATTGTCTATTCACATTCAGAAAGAGTGGTACAGATAAGCTAAGAAACACGAGACTAACCAGAGTAGGCATCAGAACTTGTTATTACATATCGATATATGCCTCTAAATAGGAGTTCACAAGGCTATATCAATAAAAACAGACGCTATGAATACACTAAAATCCTTATATCAAACCCTATGCCCCCATATGATCGGAGTTCACATGATACGTATTAATATTATAAATCCCAAAACTTGTAAAAAACATAATCACACATAAAAACGGTGTGGGATCCAATCACACCAAAATTGGCTATCACACAATCATATATGCGTGGCCATAATAGTGGGATAGAAAAAACTGCAAAACAGACGTTAGCACAATACTAAGTTCTATTTTACGTGGACAATATGGTCTATATAAATCATATGCGTTATCACAACTGGCTCTCATACCACTGTTAGGGATCAATTTTTGAGACCCAATGACGAATGCACACAGATTATACAACAAAAAATATGAAACTCTACAAGACAAAATTAGGGTTCATATCTTCGAGATCTCTCTGGTTTGATCTCGGCAACTTTCACTGTTCTTGATGCAATTGAAGTATTTCGAGTATGAAGTATGTCTTGACCTAGAAGGCATAGCGATATATATAGGCAACGGTAGAAACCCCAAGAGAAATATGCACTTGTCTTTTTATATAATTCGAAATCCTTATTCAGCCCGAATTAATTCTGAATTATGTAAATTACATTTCATACCACTACAGAATTATAATTGCATTCGCTTTCCATATCTCAAAATTATATTTCGAGCTCTATATTATTAAATGTTTATTGATCTCCCCACGTTAAAATTATAGATAAACATTGATTAAAATAAATTACCGATAATTTATTTAATCAATATTTATGAAAATCCTTGAGACCTTCTACTTAACTTATTTATTATATCGAGTACTAATATCCACTTGTAGGGTTTGATATAATCGAAACTTATAAGATTCCTCAAGAGAATATCATCAATTCCTATAAAGGAACATGGATTCTATTAATAATTAATAGTTGTCATATACTTAATATTGTGACCCAGCTCATCGAAACTATTGGCCCACAAGATCTCACTCTGTAATGAACCAAAGTCAACAACATTAAATGTACACATTCATTAATTATCTTTGGATTAAGAGCACAAGCATTCATAATAATCATGAGGTGCTAATTGTCTTATATAGTCAGTATGAATACGATTACTTCAAAGTAGTTATGTTCAATATACATGGAGTGTACTAACACGGTGGGTTAAACTATATCATTTTCTGTAATCAAGACAGACCTACTGAAACACTGTGTTACAGTCCTACTCTACACACTAGAATATCTACTAAGTGGAATAAGAGATACCCATGTACAATATGATATGATATAATGCAAATATTGCCCATAAAGATTCTCATCAAGTAAAATAATAACAGATTAATAAATAATTCAAATAAATACTAATCCATTACATAAATTCATGACTTTTAGTATAAACCCTAACACTTAGAGTTATTAGGGAGCTTGACCTTTGTCTCAACTACAGCAAAAAGCGATATATTATGATTATGGATGATATGTTTGACTTGTTTATGCTTAATAGGGGTCATTAAGACAACAAATGTTGTGAAATCCCGATTTAATTAAATCAATTTAACTAATTTGAAACGTGTTTTTATAGATTCATAGTTATTAATTTTATCGAGTTCAAGAAAAAATAAATAAATAAATTTTGTCTAAATTGAATATTGACATAGATACCAATAATGTGACTTTACATTATAATTTTTTTTTGGATAAACTAGCATTAAATTAAAAAGGAGCTAATTGAATATACAAAGATACAAGGGGCATACCCCAGGACAAAACAATGAAAAGAAAAGGAAGAAGGACTGTGAGCTGAATTTCTACACCTTCTAGCAAATGATGATGGAATTCGAAAGAGGCCTAACAAGGCACTTGACAAAAGATGCTAAAGACGATCCCAAAATATGGACTCTTGAGAATAAAACCAATACATAATGAAAGAAAGGGGCATACCCAAAAAACTAATACAGAATTAACAGAGGGCATACCCCCGAGATTACAAAACAACATAGGATTTCCAGAATCCTTGCTAGATCCCAAAACCTTCCAATCTCGCCTTGGCCCGAACCCAAAATGCAACTAATCCCACCCTATACCTGAATAGAGTAAAAATTAGAGTCTCCATTTTTCAACAAAAGCATGTATGAGTAGTGTGATGTCTTAGCTACAAATCTTATCAAAAATCTTCACCCGAAACAAAACGAGATAAAAATGAAATGCAAATGAACGCAATGTGTATAAAAGGAACTCACTCTCTCTCTCTGTCTCTAAAAATGTTCTAAAATTCAAAGTATGAAAGTACTAGTGTGCTTGTAAGGTGCCTGTACTTATACACTACTAGAAATTACACATTTTGTGACCAATTTCTATGACCAAATGCATTTTGGTCACTGAAAAATATACAATTTGTGACCAACTTTGTTTTAGTCACCAAATATAGAAAATTAATGACCAATTTTTTTAAATCACTAATGCTAGACTTTTTAGTGACTAAATATTTTTTTGGTCATGGAAGAATATGAAAATAATGTTGGTGACTAACATTTGGTCACAAAAAGTACTTTCGGAGACTAATTACTTTTAGTCACAAAATATATGTTCAATACATTTTTGTGACCACTTATTTAGTCACCAAAAATAATTAATTATAGAAATTACACTTTTGGTGATCACTTTCCGTGACCAACCGTGTTTTGGTCACGAAAAATGACACAATTGGTGACCAAATTTTATTTACTTACCAAATATGGGACATTTAGCGAGTAAAATTTTTATTGGTCATGGAAGATTTGGCTCCTCAAACGCATTAAATGTGATCCGATCACGCCATATCCAATATTCGATGGTCTCTATTATTTGTGACCCTGAATGAATTAGAAAGGCATGAAATATTAACGGTTCACATTGGCTATTGTCAAAATTAAGTTGGTAATGAGTTTTAAAATCT
>JABCMJ010003157.1:0-40332 GCA_014822125.1 Arbutus unedo
ATTCAATACATAATTAAGTTTAATACTGTACAAGGGTAAAATAGTCATTTGATAGTTTTTTTCCTTATCCACCCACTTTTATCCCCTCATTTCATAAACCATTCAAACCAAGTCAAAATATATCCTCTGTTTAATCCCTTATCTAAACCATCTACTTTTTTATACGCTTCTATAAATGTCACATCAATGTGGATTATCTCTCAAAAAATAATACCCCTCTTATATTATCTCCCTTTAAAACTTATCCCCTGTAATACTCTATCCAATCGGTCTCTAAAAAAAATATTATTCTCACACCTCCACTTACACTTAAGTGGGGCCCACCACTACCCTTGATAGGAAAATGAACCCTATACTTGGCAATTCCCCCACCCACCACCTACACATATATTTTTTTAATGTATTAATTTAGATTTTTTTCCTTATTTTTATTTTTTTGTATTTATTCAATTACTTTTTGTATTTATTAATTTTACACATTAATTTTTTATAAAGTATTTTGACAAAAAAAATTTGAAAAGTATAATTTTTTCTAAAAGTTCAAAAAAGTTTATTAGAGAAAAAAATATGCCTAAACATAGTCTGCTTAAACTCATTTTTTATTTTTTATGAAATTTTAAAAATTTTTGACATAATTTTTTATTTTCTTAAAATATCTCGTCAAGAAAAACTAACAATTAATAAAAAAATTAACAAGATAGGTGAAAAAAAAAAGTCTAATTATATATGTAATCGGACTTTTTTATACACAAATAGCATGAATATAACATGTAACATATTATTTGTCCGTGTGTTTAATTCTCTAAATCTGATTAGATTTGCCTAATCAAACTAATGTTTCGCCTAATCAGGCTGTACTACAAGTTAGATGTTACAAAAAATTAGTCAAATTATTTTTTATTTAACTTGTTAAATTTTTATTAATCATTAATTCTTCTTGACTATGTTTCAAAAAATAAAAAATTATGTTAAAAAACTTATAAAACTTCATAAAAAACAAAAAAGATCTTTAGATTTGTGGGAGGAAAAGTGGTTGGGAGAGAGTGTGGGAGGAGAAAAAAATTTAACATAATTTTTTATTTTTTGAAATATTTCGTCAAGAAAGTTAACGCCGGTAAATTAACGCCGTTTGCAGTTAATCTACCGGCGTTAATCTTCACAAGATTAACGCCGTTTGTAGTTCAGTTACCTAGGTAGTGTATTTAAGGGGTGTAAGTGCAGAACATTGAAGATTTTGGTGTTAAAATGATTTTCGCTCATACTGTAGTGGTCACACATTGAATCAAATCCTATGGGATAAAATGACCGAGGTTTCTAACAAATGCAGAAACCTCCCCTGAGGTTTTGAAAAATATAATTATTTCTCCTATTTTTTAAATTATTAGACTATTATCCTCTTCTCGTTAGTTTTCTATTAATGCCATTAGACTTTATTAATAAAGGACTAAAATACATCTTTTAAGATGTCCACTCTTAACTTTTTTTTATATATTTAATTTATTTATGTATACATTTAAATTTATATTTCTATAATTATATATACCATTGTACATATTGTAAAATAATTTTTAAAATTTAAATTTAAATATTTAAATAAAATTAGACTTCAATTATATTTTTATTAAGTTTGGGCAAATAAATATATATCTTATATATATATATATATATATATATATATATATGTATATTAATAATAATTTTGTTTACAAAATTTATTTTAATTTATCATTTAATACATATTATTAAGTTTGTATTCCTTATGTATATTTTACCTAATAAAAATACATACATATTTTTACTCTATCTTGTGAAAAAAATATTACAATTTTTAATTTAATTTATTATTTTTTAATATTTTATTTTTTTTCCATTCGAGTTTTAAAAACTGAAACTAAATTAAACTTGTGTTATATTATTCAATTTTATAAAATTACTTATGTATTTTACATTTTAGTAATCATTATTAGTTTTATAAAAATAATATATTTATTTAATAAATTTCATTATTTTTTCGTCTTCTATATGTATTTTATTTAATAAAAAGTATATATACATCATGACTTATTCTATGAAAAAATCTCTTATGAGTAAGAAAGTTTGAATAGTGTGCTAAATATGATATCAATATAATTTATTTTTTCTCAGTTAAGAATATGTCATATAGTACCAAAAACTTTATTAGGATTAGAAATAAAATGTGTCATTGTAGGACAAATGCTATTCTTAAAGTCATACATACTGACAAAAAAAGAAAAAAAGGAAATCACAAAAAAATTTAATCTAGTCAGTTCAGGCCAAATAACAAATATATATGTACCTCTTGATAAAATTGATGTAGAAACTAAAAAAATAATAAACATATAAGTTTAAATAATTATTTTAGTTACAAATATATAAACTATTACACAAAATTAACCAAAGTTAATATTTTAAATTTTAATTAAAAATAAAAATATTGTAGTACATGTAAGTTACATGAATTTTTTTAACACTCATAATAGTTTTTTTATATAATAAGTTATGATGTATGTATATTTTTTGTTAAATAAAATACATATAAAAAATTAAAAAAATAATGAAATTTACTAAGTTAAATATACAATCTTTATAGAACTAAATAATAATTATTAAAATATAAAATACATAAGTGATTTTATAAAATTTACTAATATAATTTAATTTGAGTATTTAAAGTTTGAATAAAAAATTAATTGTTCGCATATATAATTTTATTTAAATATTTAAAATTTTAATTTTAAAAATTATTTAACATTATATATGTTCATATATATAATACATACATAAAGAGATTAAATATATTGAAAAAAGATAAAAAGAGTTAAAAGGAAATATTTAAAGAGAAATATTTTAGCCTTTTATAAATAAAATTTAGTAGTGTTGATAAAATATTAAAAATTATAGGCAACAATCTAATAATTTCAATAGGAAGATAAGTAATTGTATTTGTCAGAAACATTAGGAGATCAGTGCATTTTACCCAAACTTGTGACATATTCTTCTCCATCTCCCATCTCCAATCTCCCTTGGTCCGCCGGTGACGAAACCCTAACCTTAACTCTGACTCCACACTGAGCAATCACAGTTCAACAAACGTACATCATACGATACATATGCGCGCGTGCATATATCTGTATCGTCAATGGAGGACTCCAAATCAAACGCAAACAACAACGACAACGATCGTTTTCTCGACGCACTCGACGAATTCCCCTTCTACGATAGTTTCGACACGATCGAACCAAACTCACCCCCACTTCATCAGCTAGATGGCGACGATGACGCGTCACTCAAACCGAAGCCATGCCCGGAAATTCTGTCTTCCTCCAGCCTCCGTCGCCGCCTTTCGTTGTCTCAGCACATTCGCAAAGACACCCACGGCAGTGATTTGGAGAACTCAAACCCTAGTTCTTCGGTAAGTTTCGATTCTACGTCTCGTGCGCAAAGACAGTATAGAATTTCCCGAAGTTTAAAGGAAATTGAGGGGGGAAGTGAAAAACCTGATTCGATCCGTGGTGCGAAGGAAGATACGAAAGAGAATTCTACAGTTACGACTGCCGACGATGATAGAGTCGATGAGTCGGTAGAAGTAGATTTGGCTTTCGAAGGACATCATGAATCTTCATTTAATTTAATTTTTGTCTTAGCTGGTTTGTTGATCAAGGCAATCGCATTTCAAACAAGTTTATTGGTGAATTTTTTCATATTTCCAATCCGGGTGCTATGTTGTGCATATATGTTTGTGATCGATCCATTTCAAGCCGTTAGTCGTGGCAGAGAGTACGTGATGGCTAGATTGTTGACAATATGGGGTGTTATATGCGACAATGTTAAGCCGCTTGTATATGAATGGCTGAAGGAACAAAAATCTGTTTGGAAATTGGCTTTGCGGTTTGGCTGGGGATTTCTGTGGGCGTCCTATGTATGTTTTGTTTTGATTAGTTTATTGGTATCTGCGTTTATTGTCAGTGGTTTTATCATGAAGCATTTGGTGGAGGAGCCTGTTCAGATGAAAGAGACACTGACTTTTGATTACACACAGAATAGGCCAGTTGCATTTGTCCCGATCATATCTTGTCCTCGCGAGTCTCGTTGGATGAGTAGTAGAGAAACGACTGCGTTGGGGAGTCTTGGGGTTCCACTGGTAATACCTCCAAGACACAAATTGAAAGTCACTGTTTCATTGACAATGCCCGAGTCTGATTACAATAGAAATCTTGGGATATTTCAGGTATGTCTTTCAGACTGATTAGCATTAAACTTGTTTATTAGTTGTTGAATCTTGATATGTGTCCGGTGTTCTTAGCTGATTATGTGAAGTTGTGATCATATCTTTTTGTGTATTTTAGCTTTCTAGAAATACGTAAAAAAGTTAACTTTATCGACAGAAAAAATATGTTTAAAAAATGACAAATACAAGTATTGTATGCAGCTTTGTACCCTAAGGCTAAGATGCCTTTAACATATATAATATTTACGTGTTGATTTATCTCATACATGTGCATACGATACGGGATATGAATACATGTACTAGGAAGCATGGATAATGATGCGGGATATGAATACAATACGACACGGATATGGTGATATGGTAAAACTTAAAAAAGTAAGATATAGATACATCTAGAATACGACTCTAAAAATTAATTTGTTCTTATATTCTATTTCTATTGCTCATACTAGAGTACCTAAACAAGTCGGTTACTATGCAACTTGTTTGACACCAACAATAGTTTCAACTTTCAAACAAAATTGGACGATGGCTGTTAGGGTAATGATGATGCTACCGTGTCTATATTCTATACTTCTAGTCTAAATACAACAATTTTTTATTAAAAAAATTAACGTGTCTCTAATCCGTATCACGGTATCATATGTTTATAACCTTATATTTATACTTCAGTTCAACAGAATGAGAAGAGAGATAGTGTGTGAGGGAGAGGGAGGGAGAGGGAAGAGAGAGATTAAACTTGGATTGTATGGTGTTTGGATGACGATTGAAGAAGATCTGGTGTAGGCTCTTAGGGTTTTTTACTTTTTCTATTCCTGTTGTTAACAGAAGATGTAGCCAGATGTGTATTTACGTATACACATGTAATTACACTTTTTCCCTTTATGTTTATTTTGTATTTTTTATAAATTTTATTTTTACCCCCGCCATATTCCAAAAAAATCCATCGCGTGTCGTAAATTAAAATGATTTAATTTTAATGTTGGGATACTTATTCAGCGTATCCGATACGTGTTGGGATGTATCAGGCACTTATCACTATCCGGTAAGTATCCAATACGCGTACTTGACTAGTTTCGGAGTATCCGTGCTTCATAGATTTTGTATGGTTTATCATAAGACATGGAGCACGTTTACGGAGTTACGGTTAATGGAATGGATGGTTAGGGCTATAGTTTAGCTGGCCTTTGTCCCATGTATTACATTGTAGTTCATCTGTAAAATAATTGAAGTGTTGTAAGGAACATTTCCTGGACGGATTAAGAATACGTCTTTGGGTCATAATGGCTTATGTCTGCAATCTATCAACACATGTTGCCTGTGAAGGATCATAGACTGCCTATTCGTTCTTTCAAATTGTGTTCTAGTGGTAATAAAAAAGTTGCCACTGTGCTGCATCTTATGCAATTATCTTGATCGTTGTGATGTCATTTCAAATTGCAGATTTGTTTGTTACACGGTATTAAGCGCTGTTATATTCTGATGGAGAGAATAGGCGAGGAGAAGCTCTAACTAGTCATGAAACATTAGATAATATACGGACATGAACGCTTTAGGGGGTTGAATTTATTCTGGATCGCAATAGTTACAAAAGATAGGCTTATGACTGAAAGTTCTCAAGGCATCTATATTGGATTGCACGACTTCGCTTTGTTAGTAGACCTTGTTCAAAGTCTTGTTTCTTCGTGATGGTATCTAGCTTGTTTCTTTTCTATGTTTCTCTTATTTCTTTTGGAAGTGATTTGTTTCCCTGTGCCAAATGCTGCGCATTACATTGTAATTTGCAACTTATCCATAGTTTATGTTTTTAGTTTGAGTGTTTTATGAATACTTGCATGACATAAGACGATCGCATCTTTCCCTGCACAGGTGAGGGTTGACTTTCTCTCTGCTAGTGGTAACGCTCTTGCAAGCTTAAGCCAACCATGCATATTGCGATTCAAGAGCGAGCCTATCCGCCTTCTGGTCACTTTCCTTAAGGTTGCTGCTCTTATTACTGGCTATTCATCAGAGTCCCAGACTCTGAATGTAAGATTCAGAGGTTTTACTGAAGGAAACAATCCCAGTGCCTGTTTGAGGGTAGCAATCGAACGAAGGGCAGAATTTCGGCCCGGAGCTGGTGTCCCTGAAATATATGATGCATCGTTGACCCTTGAGTCAGAACTTCCGCTATCAAAAAGAATTCTATGGCACTGGAAAAAATCAGTGTTTATATGGATCAGCATGAGTACGTTCACAATGGAATTGTTGTTTATGCTACTTTTCTGCAGACCTATCATAATGCCCAGAATAAGGGCCGGAGATGGTTCTGCAAGCAATAGCGCTTTGCAAAACAGTTGCCCAACTCAAAGTTAGATTCTGCAGATTTTTTGATGATGGAAGAATTCATTTGATCTCCCTAGCTGTACTCTGCAATTTCAGAAAGCTTTTTTTTATTAGGTATGGCATGCGATCTTTGTTGTTGCACAATTATCTGGTATGATCAACCAATGTATGTATCATCTTTATCATAGCCGTTGTACATACCCAATGCTAGAGAGAAATTTAACTCATGAAATTAAACCATTGAATATAGCTCAAAATTGTTCTCGTTTTAGGCTATTAATTTGGACCAAAACGGGGAGATAAATATATTTGTTTGTAACTACTTCATAATATTCAGAATAGATGTTCCGAAAATCTTGATTTGTGGTTTAAAATGTTAGATCTCTAATTATACCAAAAACTTAGTGCAGTTAAAGAATGAGCTACCAGCAGCATAAGCAATCCAAATACCCGCCTCACGGGCATTTCCTTTTTTGCACTTCCAAATACATAATACAAGATAGATTAGCAAAAGCAAAAGAAAACACTTGAGCCGAAGACCTACCAGAACAAATCTAGGTGCTGAATCTTTTAAGCTTAGAAAATGTTAGTTATATATTGAAATTTAAGTATTGAATTAATTTAGCTGTTTGGTTTGTATAAGTAGTTCAAGTTTGAAGTTTACGCACAATGAGTGGTAGAAGTTACACATTTTTTTTTAATCAACAAAAAAATAAATTTTATTAATCTTTGATAATGAGATACAAAAATTAAACGGTCCAATAGAAACTACGGTTAAGACATATACAATATAACTAATAAAACATAAGGTTCAAAAAAGTATAACAATGTACACAATTTAGACAACATGATAATGTAATTACTTTAAAATTTATTGATCACTAAAAATGTCAATGGCTAAAGTATTAAAATTACATTTAAAGTTCAAGAATAGTTAACACTAAAACACGTTTCATATGATCGCTAGTTTAATGAATAAAATGCCAAATGCCAAGAACAAATAATACAACCACATTACCTCACTATTATCCCCCGCGTCAAATACAACTTTATTTCCGGTTGTAATGGTAGGCAAGGAAAAAGCATTTAGGCAAGGTCAAGGAAAAATATGTCTTGAGATTAAGACAATTTGCACAAGTTAATTTACGGGCTTAATTTTGTTTTACTTAGTAGCCCATTCAAGTCATTGCCAATGATTCGGAATGCTTTCCTTTCAAATATTTCTTTCCATACCAATCAATTTCATCTCTTTTTGTTCTTTTTTTTTTCCATTCACTTCTAACTCTTTGTACAAGAATTTTCAACTCATTCATTGTTTATTCACAACAAACATCAACATAAACTCCCTTTTTAATCAAGCAACATCTACATTCAATATCAAGCATAATATTCTCATGATATTCTGGTCACAGAGTTCAACAAAGAATGGATATATCATGTAATAGCCTCAAAGTGACAGACTAGCTATACAAGAGACGAGTTGACTCAAGTTAACAAAGATATACAAAAATCCTTTCCTAAGGTCATTAAGACTTAGCCTTTTACTTTTTTTTTATTAGATGCACTGTGGTCTAATTGTTCGTTCCGACACTCAACCAATTATTCAAAAAATAATGAGACTTTAATCAATAACAAATTTTTTTTTAAAGAACATTTCAGAAGTAAGTGTTGATATTCCTAAAAAGGAATAAATACTCTAAACTTACCAAGGGTTAGTCTTCACAGTTGTTCTTCAAGGTTTCTACATAGTCTATCCTCAATACTCAAAAATCATAAGCATGCAAGATAAACGTAGAGTGCAAAATTCCAAGCATAGACACTATGAAAGACTCTAAACAAGCGATAATATGTAAAATTCATATACCAACAACATATTTAAGCACAAAATCTACAAATATTTCTCATCATCTCAAATAATTGAAAATAGACGCATAATTCAAACTAATTTAGATTTTTTAAATTTTCAATATTTTTGGATTTTCATAAAAAAAAAAAAGACAACTTAAAAAAAAAAAAAAAAGTAAACTACCCCAACATAATTCACACTCCCCAACTTAAACCATACAATTCCCTTTATAAACATTAAAAGATAAGGTATTAAAGGTAAAAAGATGGAAGAAACAGTACAAGTGGAGGACAACAACAAGGCAAACAAATAAAAGAGATGAACACTCCTCATTTTGAACAAGAATACCTACATGTTAGTCCAACAAGGCAAAAGAAAAACAACAAAAGGCAAATAACGGAAAGAAAACTAAACACATAAAACTCTAAGCATAAAATCATTGGGTTGCCTCTCAACAAGCGTTAAGTTTAACATCTTTAGCCAAACGCATTGCTGGAGACTAGGGATCATAAATAGGTCAATCCCATCTACATTCGCTTACCAATATCTTCCACACAACCCAAAGTTGAAACACAAATGCAATAGAAATAAATGTACCACATTCACCTAGATTTCTCCTTGTGTCAGCCCAATAAAGAATGGTTACAAAAGTACAGAGCATTTCACCCCGAGTTTTGGATCAAGATTTTAACTCGACCATGCCACACAATGAGATACTTGGAGTATCTTAGTTGCTTTTGACATTTATAAAATTCATGCTCAAGTAGTTGTGTACTTCAAGTCGACTTGGTGTCATTGGTGGTAACAAAGTCCAAAAAATAAGATTAGAAACCCAAGTAAAACAATCAAGACCAACGAATCAATTCATTCTATCTTGACAAAATTGTCTAAGGATAGAGAATCTGTAAGAACGGGAAAGTCAACTGCATGGTCTCATGGAAGAGACACCCGAATGAATGAAATCATTTGGGGCATGAGAAGTTCGTGCACTTTTGTGATTGTCTCAACACCAGAATCTAACGAGTTGGCACCTGACTCAACCACCACACCATTGGCATTCCTAGATTGGATATCTATCACCCTTTCGTTATCAAGTTCCAATTGTGGAATTGCACTCTGTAGTGCAACACCTTAAAGATTCTCAACGGTCAATGGAACCTTAAGTGGTGGTGGCACCGGTATGCTCAATAACTCAGATAATGGCTAGATTTGGGCTTCCCACCTTAGAGGTGCACTATCAAGTACCATATTGACATCCGAGATGGATTTATCAATATTGTACTCATCAAATTCAAAATGTACCAAACACGCAGCCAATGGATCATCTACTAAAATCGACGGTGCGGCCTCTCCTACTAAATCATAGACTACAAATCAGTCTTCTTCATTGAGGAAGGGGCGTTGGGAGGCACTAAATATGTTGAGCAAATGTATTACCAAAGAAGAGCTCCATAACCCTAGTTTTACAATTAATACAAGTTGTGGCAGTAGCCTAAAATGATAAGGGTTTGTAGTCTAGTGTTCGGTATCGCTTCAGCATCAAGAATTATGGAGTCAACATGGTAGATGAACTTATGTACTTGGACCAAAACATCTTTAACCTCGCCACGTGGTACCTGAAGAGATGGGTCTGCTAGTTGTAGGGTAACTGACGTAGGCTGTAGCTCTTTCAAGCCAAATTTCTCATACATCGAGAAAGGCATAAGATTAACACTCGCCCCAAGATCCAACAACGCCCTTTCAATATGGTGCTCACCAATCATGAATGAAATAGTGAGCTGACTCATACCGTACCGATCTCATAAGGGTACCAGACCATCAACATATCGTTGTAGCCATTGTATCGGCCTATTCCGGTTTGTTTTGAGCTATTTTTGCAAATATCAGTCATTACCGTACCGTACCGATCTATTTTTTTTAAAAACAAAAATTTAATTAAACATAAGTTGAGAATCAAATCACCCCCTTTTATGTTTGGTGATTTATTTTTAAGTTGTGAGATTTTATTTTATATGTAAAATATGATTTTTTTTGTTAAAAAATATTATTTTAGAAACATATATTAATTTTAGCAATAAATCTGAAACGGTATACCAGTATACATCTGTACCGGTACGAGCCGTACTAGTAACAAAATCGGTACGCGCTTCGATACGAGATTGATAACTTTGATTTAAGTACTAGGAAAGAGTATCTTTGGCACATTAGAGGGTGCTTGACTAGGTATGGCTTGAATTGATGGATGTGAAGTGCTCGGAGGACTGTCCTCTGTATCTTTGATTGGTGAAAGAGCCACTAGCTCCTTGGTGTGATCATTAACTTTAAGAGGTCAAGTATCAAACTCTCGCCCATTCCTAAGTGTCATTATAGCCTTGGCCTGCGCATGATATTGCTCTAGCGCAGGCGTTTGGTCTACTGCACATTGACCTTTGGGATTATTCAGCACCTATCTAGGCAATCTACCCTCTCCTCTATGGTTAAGTGCGTTATTTGGCCCAAGTACTTGGGCTTAAAGTTGTGAAATGGATTGTGAATGAGAGTGTATCAATATAGTTATGGCCTCGATGAAAGAAGTTTTAGCATCAAGCCTTTGCAGGGCTTTTAACACTTCCTCTTCAAAATCAAAACCTCTTTGAGGTGGAGGTTGATTCTGTTCATAGGGGTGATAGGCCGAAACATTGAAAGTATTTGGGTAGCTCGGCTCAGATGGTTCGACAAAAATATTACCTTAGTTTTGGATCTTCCATGAGAAATTGGAATGATTACGCCATCGCAAATCATAGGTGTTCAAGTAAGGATCATTACCCGGTGTAGCATACCCTTGTGTTGCATTAATTTGTTCTTTCACAAAGTCAGGGTACTGGGAAACCATAAAACACTTGCTCACAAAGTGAGCTGTGCTTGAGCATAAGGCTCATGCCTTGGAATAGATGGATCGTTTAGGAAGATTGGACTCCTCTTGAAAGTAATTGATCAAGCTTTTGGGTAAAGGTAACCAATTGAGATGTGATGTCATTAAAGGGTTGAACCTTTTAACTTTCTCTTGGTTTGTTCGATGATGAGCTAACTCCCTTATTGTTTCGAAAATTTGAGGCATGGTGTTGAGATGTTTCTAACATGTTTTCAAATAACTGTCATGTATCGTCTGCACTTATAGCATAAATGCACCCATACATGAGGCGTCAACCATCTGTCGATTTAGCATTTTTAACTTGCCATAATAAGTATGAATGAGTTGTCACTTTGGGATTTGATGATGAGGACATCTCCTAAGGAGGTCTTTAAGTCTTTCTCAGTTTTCATGGAATTGCTTGCCATCTAATTGTGTGAACTGATTGATAGCTTGTTTATATTGCTGAGTGTTGCCCATAGAAAAGTATTTTTTTCAGAAATTTCTCCCTTAATTGCTCCTAAGTGAAGATGGTACATTCGTGTAGGTTGCGCAATAAGTCAATGGGATGCCTTATCCTTTAGAGAGAATCAAAACAATATTACTTTAAGGACATCTCTGCTAAAGTCATTAATATGTACCGTAGAGCAAATTTTGATAAATTCATCTATGTGCTTGAATAGGTCCTCATCATCCAACTCATAGTAAGAAGATAACATGCCAATTGTGTTGGGTTTGATTTCGTGATTATGGGCTGTGACATTTGGCAACACAATATAGGATGGTGATTCGTAATCTGCGAGGGCAAAGTATTATTGCAATAGTGGTACAGGTGGTGCTAGTGGTACATTAATGGTAATGCCAACTAGAAGAAGATTTCCCAGCATAGCCTGGTTTTCTGCTCTGTCAACCATGAATGTTTTAGGCAAACGGATTGAATCTAACATAATTGAAGCCCAAATAGCTCCAAGTGAGTGTTCGATTTCAGGGTTAGCCATTCGAGTATCACGAGTCAGTGACCGATGATCTCGGATACAACGCAACACAGACTACAAAATGAAAAGAAAACTGTTCTACTATAGAAATTCAAAGATAACCAACCTAATGCTTATAGTGTTGTAATGTTGTCGCTTTATATATTTCACTTTTTTGCACCTGGTCTGCGAGGAGTTGGTTGAACGCTTATCTTGACAAGTAGAACAGAAAACTGCAAAACAAGGTTAAACTTGAAATTGAAATGGGAATCTAAACTAGAAATGAAAGTAAACTCAATTAAAAGTTAATAATAAATTTCCATAGTCCTTAGCAAGGGCGCCAAAAATTTGATGGAGCAAAAGCAAATTGTTGCGTTGCCGTCTCAAATTTAATTATTAAAACTACTTATATTTCTTATGTATTCAAATGCATAGCAGCGTGTCGAGTATCGATCCTCAGGGACAAGTGCAATTAATTATAAGAACTTCAATTAAATCTATTCTAATTCCAAAAAGCGAAATTTGATCTTGTTTAAGCTGACTAAGTACTGAAAAATAGTACAATGGCGAAGTTTGATTTTGTTTAATCTAAATTTGCCTTCCTTTGTTGATTAGTTGTGTTTCTATTTTACATGTTTAAGCACAATTTTTTTTTAACATACTTAACATTCTTTTACCTAAAACATAAAGTCAAACTCATGAAGTTTGAGTAAGAAATGAGAAATTTTCCCTTCGCTTTGTTATTGAGAATTCTATACTATCCTAGCAATGACATGCTGTTAGTCTTACAAGCCATTTACGTTAACTTTTTTAGAACTTTCCACTCAACGTGAAAAATGAGAAATTCTTAGATCAGAAACATGAGAAATTCTTAGTTCACGAGTGATTATTGAAGAATCGTGATTATTGAAGAAACTAATGAGGATTTCTCAAACATGAGAAAGGTCATGAATCGACAGCAACAATGAAAAAAATAATGAGATATTCTTCTTTTATGGATCAAGGGGTGCAATAAAGTTTATGATGATTTTGATCCATTTCTTTTGGCGATCTTGTTGAACAATATAGAGATTAATTATGAGAAGAACATAGCCGATTTTAGATATTGACGCATGCCTTGATTTATAAAATACAAAAAATTGTTAAATGTGTTAGAGTTTCAGTGAACTTGTCAATTTGGAATGTTTTAGTTCTTGAAAATGTAAAATTGATAGATTTAAAGAATTAAAATTTGTGTCATTTTATAAGCGTGAAAAATAAAATTCTCATTTTCAACACTTTTTAAACTTCTCAACGGAAACTGACACATACTAAAATTTGAAGTTGTGGATTGTGAAATCATGTTTTTTTTTTTAATATGTTAAGCTCTTTTAGTACACTCACAAATAGGAAGTTCTACTCAGAAATTAAAATACAAAACTCTCGTTCCCACTGTTCAAAATTTCTCACAAATCCGCCAATTTTATTGTCTCCTTTGCAAAATCTAATATATGAAATTTTATACATAATTCCTAGTAAAAAGTAACTAAGAGATGAATACAAATATTTCGATAAAAAGTTGTTTTTTCAAGAGGACTGAAAAGTTGATTGAAGTTGCCGATGAAACAAGAAAATAAGTCGATGAAAGTAAGAAACTAGATTTTATGTAGTTCAAAACTTAGGCTTGTTTTTTATGGGAGGAGTGCTACAGTCTCAGAATTTGAATCAAGCAATTCTTTTCAAATTCAATATAAAAGGTCATGATTCATTTGGATTTATGGGAGCATAAGTTCAAGTGAGATCATGATCTTTTATTTTGAATTTGGAAAGAATTTCTTAGTTTCAATTCTGGGACTATGGACTTTTCTTTTTTATGATGAACGATTGGCAACGAAGTTAAAAGATTTCTTTCTCCTTCAATACGATTTGATGCAGTAAGGTTTTGGATCATGTTTATATTTTGGTTTTGTTTTTTGTTATTTTTTTCCAGAATTTGATGTGAGTTGATTCTAGTTTGTGAAAGATAAAGTATAGGAGTATTTTTAGAAAAAAAATAATAATTTAGCACAATTGTGGAGTTTATCAACTATGGCACGTTAAATGGTTGTAATAAAGGACTTTTAGGTATGTAACGCCTATTTTCGGTTTGTATAATATTGTCCGTTTTGACTATTCAAATTTTATAGACTTTTTAGTAGGTCACTCATTCCTGCATTTCTTCAAGACGAGCATGCTTAAATGTGAAGTTTCATTTGATTTTGGCATCCTCACAGTTTTAAAAGACTTTGTACAATGTAAGATCATGATCTATATTGAGCTTATATCCAATAAGCGATGTGAGAATTTTGATCACCCATTCGAATGTCCACAGAGACTCTCTCCTAGATGTCTAATCTCACAGCTGGCACCACAGCCGGACTGGAGTGTCACAAGATCCACAACTAAAGATAATGTAGTTATTACATTACAATACAATTAAGTCTGTATTGGATGGGTTGAAACAGGGGTATTTTGTCTACATTACTGATTTACTTTCAATTTAGATATCCCTCCGACCAAACAATAAAAAGAAACATCCCAACTTTCCCTTCTCTTCATCGGAGAATCAGGTAGTCCGATACGCTCAACTTTAATATTATCCGTTAGATCAAAAACAACAAAAAATGGGTAAACCGGGTATGTCATCATAGGGCTTGAGACATAGGAGAGAAAAGGTGAAACATAGACTCTCAGTTGAACTTTCTCATCTATGGACGTAGATAGAAGGGAGGCCCGAATCTATTTGTGGCTAAGTGCCTAGTTTTTTTCAATGATTCAAACGGCATCGTTATGTCCCTCTATCTTACTTGGTAGTAGAGATCAATTATCTTCAAAATGAGCTAACTATTGGGTCCTCTTATAATCCCAAGTGTCACTACTTAAGTGGTACTCTTGTTCCATGATCTACCGCAACACACATTATAGTGCCAAATAATATTCTTAGAGTGTTAAATAATTACTCCTATGATATTGCGTTAAAAAGTCATGGAACTCAGAGCTATGATATTGCGTTAAAAACACCAATTGTCCCACAAGATAAAAGAGAGATGATACCAAAAACAAAGTGGTATTTCCACATCTGAATTTGCGAATGATTGCACCTATTCCAAACTCTAAATTTCATCAGCAGTCCCACAAATTCATCGGTGGAAAGAAGTGCAAAATATTATTCGATTTCAGATTACAACTTTCCTTTCGTGTATTCAAAATGATACACACACACACACACAATATATATATATATATATATATATATATAGAGAGAGAGAGAGAGAGAGAGAGAGAGAGGTCTGTGAAACTAAGATCTACTTCTAGTGGCCTTGAGGAAAGACCCACTCTTGGTGATTTCACGCAGCGGCTTGTCAGTGAACCTGATGAGATTGTAGACCCAAGCACCGGATATAGCCCCAGAAGTAGGTCCCAATATGTATATCCATATACCTCTATAATGGTTTGACACAATTGCTGGCCCTAAACTCCTTGCTGGATTCATCGATGCTCCCGAAATAGCCCTGCCAATGACAAGTGATCGATCACCTACGTTAGCATAACGAGAAGATGATGAAAACTTTAACCAAAAACACTTTTACGACGGAAGTTCATTTTTAAGTTTATACTACATCGATGCTCTCTTTCTATTAGTATAGATAACAAAATCCTTGCATCCGAAAAACGGGCCCTTGGCGGAAGTGAAGCTTTATGTACAGCCCTACATAGTATGGGCTTTGGGTACTAGTAGGAGGCCTCATGGCTTGGATATATTAGTATGTTAACAAGGAGAAAGTTATGGTCTACATACTTAGCGTGTATTGTATATATATCACTTATTTTTAGTGTAATGATGAATACGCGTGTTCCGTTCAGAAATAAAATTATGCATGTTAATGATTGATTATGAAGTTTAAGATTCATGTGTTGTGCATTTTTTTATAGCTCTGTCTATGTATCATTTCGGTGATCACTTATGAATGAGTAAATACAGTATGCATAGATATAATATGAATTATTTTGATTAACTACAAAATATTAGTGTAATTACAAATTGTTTTAGTTAGATTATGTAACTATTGACCAAAGTTGTACCTTAGGCTTCTTAGTTCAATAATGGTTGGTGATGCTAACTTATTTTTATATTACGTTGAGTAAAACAAAACCATATGGGTATTGAAATATACCCGGCAAACATGACATTTAGTAAGACGGTAGCTCCAACAGCAAGCCCAGCAAGTTCTCCAATCTGCATTTGTTGAAAACAAAAATAAAAAATAAAAATAAAAATAAAAATAAATTATCGTTTTACAAGGATCCAAATCATTGAACCAATCTATATAGTATTAATTAAGAAGAAAAAGACATTAATATGTCATTTTCTTGCATACTTTTCTAATCTCACGATTTGAACATCTTGGCGTGTATTAATCGCACTGATTAGGATATAAGATGACATTTTAGGTTAAGGGTTGGTTGGCATCTAAACAACCAACCATTTGACTCTCCATATTCCCTGCCTTAATATTCGTATATACATTTCAATCTATACACACACACACACACACACACACACACACATATATATATATATATATATATATATGTATTCAATTATTTTATAAATATCAATGCAATATGAATCTTATTTAACAGATTGTTCATCAGTTCTAGCAAACAGAACTTTCATAATCATAAAAAAATATTCTGAAGCATATATATTAGTTTTTTGAGAAGCAAAAATTGTGAAATTAAGCCAACAAATTGGAACGGAAAAAGTATAAAAATATAAAATCTTGTAATTTTGAATGATGGGTTGGAACCAACAGCTCGGTTATCAGTTGCGACGCCGGATATGACGAACATAAGGTAGAATGTGATGATGAATTCCAACACAAAAGATTGGACGTCGGATCCGGCCGGAAGTGTTCCGGGAAAGTGATCTTGACTGCCGTTGAATATTAACCGAAGAGTTCCGCTTGCTAGAGTTGATCCCAGTACTTGTGCTGCTATATACGATGGTACCTAGGAAACAAAAATAAACAATATGTAAAATAAATAGTGACTCTGAAATATTAGACTGAAATTTAATTTTATGCGTGATTTTGATCATCAAAACAAAACTCCTTATGTAAATAAGTCTGATCATTAAAATAAGACCCATTATATATAACTTACTAAATGTGAATAAAACTACCCTCATGAAAGATAAAGGTGAACAAAGTTATAGTCTCGGTCAGGAGATGGTGGACCTTTAATCCCACTTCATAAGCAAGGTCAGAACCACGCTAGGGCTGTGGTGGGCTCTAGCCCAAGTGTTAATTATTTATTTACTTTTTTATGTAAAATTCTAGCTCAATTAATTTTAATCTATCTTATTATTTACAACGTAATTCATTATTTGTCCGGTTTAAAATACAATCCAACCCAATTCTAATCTAAAGGGTAGTTAACCAGTTTTGAAGAAAATAAAAGGGAAGTGATTAATGTTAAGCATATAATAATAATAGCAAACCTGTTTCCAAGGGAACCTCTTGCAAGTAGCAAAAGCAATGGTGACAGCAGGGTTAAAATGGGCACCAGAAATGTGACCAACAGAGTAAACCATGACCATAACAGCCAGTCCCCACACTATGGATATTCCGGGCAAGGTCACCACCGTGTCCTTGTCCTTATTTACCACCACCGCCGCACACCCAGCAAATATTAAGAAGTAGGTGCCTAAAACCTCCGCTATCACCTGCACGTCACATTAAATTCTTTTGAACATGTTAACTCAGAAAAAAACTGTCACATTTTTCTAGCTAGCCAACTGTGGGTAATTTGTTATTTTTTTCATTTTAAGACTCAGGAAAATGCCAAAAAAAGATTTAATATAAATAAGAACAAACCATATTGCGTTTCTGGGAAAGGTTAAAATTTTTTGTTGACTTTTGTGTTATTTATTATTATTTTTCTTTAGGAAATTAAGGTAAATTATACTAGTATACACTATTCTAGGAGAGAAGGTTGGTGGGGATTGGAATCACCGCCAATTAAAGTGAGTCCAGCCTCCCTACCAACTCGGCTGCCACTCAACTTTCCCGAAAATATGTTTAGAACAAATGAAAAAGATTTATTGTTTTTCACTGTGTAACTTAACTATTTTCAAGGAACAAGAACATTGATAAAACGAAATCTGAAACAAAAACTAAAAGTAATACTGAAGATTTAAACTGATCATAAGTTTTGAAATTTTAAGGTTTTACTATCGATTGTTACAAATATGTCATGTTGGCAGTACCAACACTTGATAGAATTGAAGTAATTAATATATATATATAGCATAAGAAAAAAAGACATACATATAATTTTTTTTTTCAATACTTTTTGGATGAAATGACCTTTCTATTTTTTTTGTTTTTTCTGTTTTTTGAGTTGTGAAATTATACGATCTTCCTATGCTTAAGGAATCCACAGAACCTGAATTTTAATTACAATTTATTTGTCTTAGGATTCCTTAGCAACCAAACAGAGGGTTAGGAGTATCCGTAATTTAAATCTTAAATAACAGATAAATACAGATAGAGAGTTGATTAAAATCGTAATTACCTTTTGCACAAAAGGTATGGTAACAAAGCAGCTAGAATCTTCATTGCTCTGGGGCAAAGAGTTGTGATTCTCAGCAGCATCATCTTTTATATTCACCGCCACTCCATGGTTTCCATTTGTCACGCCCGCTATCTCTGCCATCTCAATTTCAACAACACGAGAGAGAGAGAGAGAGAGAGAGAGAGAGGGCTATGGTTTTTGAGTTCTAACCTTGGAGTGAGCAAGAAACCGAAAAAACATGTCCAATTTATGCACACACGAGAGAGATCTAGAGAGAGAGAGAGAGAGAGAGAGAGAGAGGTTGGACTTTTTCCGTATAGATGAAACCAAATTTGACCTTGAACTTTAGATGTACAACTGGTTTATTCTACCTTCATTAATTAAATCTGTATTTTAATGAGATTTGGACTTTTTATATAGTTTCTCGGAAGATATAATTGGAAAGTGTGATGTGGGATTGATCAAATACGGAGATAGCAATGAAGGCTGATCCAACAACCAACCGAAAAGGCAGAAGGACATGAATATAATTTTTCATCAAGTCTTATTTTATATTATTAATTTACAAAAAGTTTAGGAACACAAATGTTCCGAATACATTTAGACTTAGATATGTCCAGAATTATTAGATGCACATGAAGTTTATAAATTATTAAGGACCCACCATTTTTATCCGAATAAACAAAGGGGCCCTAATAGATATCCATTCTACCCTTTACTTCTCATACATTCAACCATGTAAGAGGATGCGCCTTGGATCTTTCCAAAGATGACAAAAAGTAACAAATGTTAGAGTCAATCTTGTATTTTTAATAGGAAAATGCTAACCACCGCTCATTAAATGGTAAATAATATATAAAAAAATATATCGATATTTGTAAACTGTATATTAATATTCGTAAATATACATTGATATCCGTGTCATTATGTGTATATTATCCAACGCTCACTAGGCGATGATTTAAGAAGATTTTTTTTTAATATTATAAAAAGTGAATGAATACTACCCTAGGTGTGTTAAGATATATTTTAGAGTATTGTGTTAAAATGTATGCAAGTACAAAAAGGGACAAAAAAATTCCTAGTTTGTTTCCCCTCTCCTCTTTCTCACTTTTTGTTGGATCTGTACGAGTAATTGGGAGTTAAAGATGAAATAGTATCAAGATAATTTTATACTACATAAATTAAGAAAAAAGATGCTAAAAGCACTAACATAGGAGAGGGAGATAAAGTTTTGTTTGTTCACAGAGTCACCAAAAGAAACCCCTTAACGTGGGTGATAAAAGCACTGATGTAGATGCTCTTAAGGCCTACCATGCCTGGGCCTACGGTGCTTTTGCCAATTCTTCTCTTATGCGGCCCCATCCCCATTCCAAAAATCTAATCTAAATTGATTCTTTGGAGCGTAATGTACATAAAATCTCCTTCATCTATCATTTGATATTATTTAATTTTTTTTATCTTTCAATTGTCTTAGTGCATATATTGATTTTTCTAAATGTAACAATTGACCCATTTTGAATTGACGCAGTTAGAAGAAAATACAGTAAGTACTAAGTAGTAACTTGCATTAATCCAAAAATGATCAATTGTTATATTTAGAAAGATCAGGAGGTACATTGGGACAATCGAAAAATGAAAGGAGTTAAGTAAAATCAAGTGATAGATGAAGAAAATTTTACATAAATTACACATATTTGAATGGACGAAATATGTTTCTCTTGAAAATATCTGAAATTTGATATAATTTTGAGAATAAACTTCAAGACAAACGTGTCTCAATCACTCTTCTATTGATATTGGACGAGTATAATTTTTTCCACTTTGGGGCTACAATGAGCCCCACATGGAAAGTGCAGCACTTCGGCACAATAGGAGCCCATACCATTACCAAACCGTTGAAAAATATGAATGTATATTTTTATTTGAGTGTGTACGGTGTGCACTCCTTTAATCTCATTAATTTGTTCAATTTTTCGGATACATTTGCCACTTAGTCCATGTATGGGATGTTATGTTCAATCTCTTTTCTTTACTATTTTTATCTCGAGATCCTGTTATGTCATCCTGAATGATAGGGAAAATGGTCCCACCATTCTCCCTATTGGAGACTTCTACAAATATGCTAAACTCCACAATCATATTTTTAATCCTAGTGTGTTATACTGGAAAAACCGTAACAGGCGTATTTTTTTCTCGAGTGCCTCCCATTCTCTTGTCAATTGTTAGATCGATTACGAGCTTCTATTTGCAGGATTCTTGGAGAACGCAAGGAAAGAAGATCAATTAGGACTTTGAGAGCTTCAAAACGAGTTGGGGTATGGTGATGTTCACGGACGATCGAAAGAATCAGATTTCTTTGTATTTCATAGACCTTCGTATTGAAGGAGGATTACTTGGCAAACTTTGGTTTAAAGTTGTTTAATTTGGTGCAATATCATATTCAGTGGAATAGTGATGATATATGTGATGTTCATCACGTGAAATTAAGGGTTTAGTTCGAGTCCTGTTGCATTATGTTTTTTTCACATAAAAACACATTCTACCAATAAAAGGGGTGTTTCAACCGGTAAAAGTGTTATTGGCAGAAATTTTCTAGAATCATTTTCAACGGGTAGAAGGGATGTTTCAACCAGTATAGGCTATTTCAACAAAATATTCAAGTCGCACTAGAGTCTTTCAATCAGTAGAACATGTTTTAAAAATATTTTCTAGTAACGTTTTCAACCTGTAAAGGCATGTTGTCAACCGCTAGACCTGAGTTCTAAAGTTATTTTCAAAAAAGATTTGGAGCCAGTACAACAGGTCTTCTACAGGTAGAAAGTCATGTTTTCTTAAACTTTTCTACTAGTGCGATTTTGTTGGTATGGGTATTATGAGAAGGTTCTTAGAGGACATTGTTACATATGTGTGTGGTCATGTATTGATAGTTGTGGTCCATATGCATAGTCATGGTCGAGTCGTGATTTCCCTAATGACAGCGCGTTTGTGATTTTGGCAGCGTGAGCCCGTAAACTAATGAAGACGGCCCATATGTGGGTAGGCTCGGGATGAGCGGTTTTAAATCTAACAATAGTGTCCATGTATGGATAGGCTTGCAGTGAGGGCCCGTCAATCTAATAAAGGTGCTTTGAACATGAGTATTCATGCGTGAGAGCTTGTAAACGATTGGAGATGGGAACATGACGTAGGTTCTCACATAGGTTACATTGGTCGCCGGTTGTGGCAGGATCTCATGAAATGCATGTGTTTTTTACTTGTGTACTTGTATGATGAAAATATTTTTGAAATGCACAAAATTTGAAAACCTATATATTTTGATACGATACATGTTTTAAATTTCTTTAAACAACTGTTTAACATGTTATCCTTTATGAGCATTAACTTATGTGTTGTTAACCATTTTCCAAGATAAGTACTTTTTTTTTCTTCTTTGGTTGAGGACGATGGCGGTTGTCCTAAAGTGGCTCCTGAGCCTATAAGTTGGAGATCCAAGGGGTTAGTGTCAAGCTTGGTGGCCGATACTTTAGTTCTGGGACTCTACTACGATTGTTTTTAGACATTGATTTGTTGGGAAATTATGGGTCCGGTTTAATTGGATATTTGTTTTTTCTAGAGATTTGGTGTAATAGATTATATTTTTATGGGTTTTTAATTCGAAACGGTATTATGGTTTATTTTTGTATTTTTCATGCCTTTGGAGTTTGCAGTATGAAAACTTGATATCAGAGCATGGTATGGAGACCTAAAGTGTGTGGGATAGAGGGTCCTAGATGGTCATGTTCATTATGTAGAGTTGTGCTCCGAGGATGTCATTCTTTGTATTTGAACGTTCATGCAACTACTCGTGAAATCTGATTAGAAGAAACGATTGATCACCCTGTCTTTTAACTTGAGGTCTTGGAAAATTAATTAGAAACTTGGTTGATATTGTAGGCAGTACTTCTCAATACGTGTTTACATGTTATGTACTTATGTATTTAACTAGTATTTATAAGTTTGATGTCAATATCCTTGTTGTAGAATCGTGCCTCCACGTCGAGTTACTACAGAGGGCAAGGATGGTGGAACAGTTGGGCCACCTAGAGCTTTTAAAGGAGATGATCTAGCACGGTTGACGGGTGAAGCATTGTGTTACCTAGTTCAGAACAACCAGATTGTGACAATAAATTAGCCAGGTAATTTTTTAGAACATATCTTGATTGTGTGCATCTTTCCATGGCAAAAAATATTTTTTATGAGATCCATGCTGGCAACTGGGACTATCATTTTGGGAGACATTCCTTGACCCACAGAGCGATAACACAAGACTATTGATGGCTCAAAATTCAAGACGATTCCCAAAAATTTGTTAGGAAATGTGACAGTCACTAGAGGTTCTCATCCATGGTTTGGCAGCCTGTCGAAAAGCTTTCATCGCTCACCAGCCCTTGGTCATTCACACAATAAGGGCTCAATATCATTGGCAAAAGGTCGAGAGCTCCAGGTGATTTCAAATTAGATGCTATGTATGCATCCTAAAAAAGTGAACTGAGACATAAAAGTAAAACTCATAAATATAGCGTAATAGAGAGCATGTTGAAAATCTCCCTCCATCTCCATCAGCATCATCTCCCTCCATATCCTTCAACAAAATAAAGGGCTATGCTTGAATCCTGTATGCTGCTTGAACGGAGCACAGGCCTCCTGACAACAGAACGAGTAAGCCTCCAGGGTTGGGACCTATTGGATCTACTCCAGTGTCAGTTGCTAGGTCAGTTGAAATAGAAAGTGAGGCAGTAGGAGATACAAGGTCATCTTGCACAAATTCTGATTGTTCTTCCACCCGGGCCTTCTTGCTAGGCAGAGCAGAAGAATGATTCAGATCTGTTAAAAGGGTTCGATGGGATGATGATGTTGGTTGTGTGTCAACAGTAGAGGCGCACGGTTCTAAGACTTTTGGGGCTTTAGCCAATATTTGTGAGGTGCCCCATCTTGACTGTTTCGTCAGTTTGAAAGTGGTTGATCAATCGAACAAAATACCACGTACTTTGGTAGTTGGTGCTTGCCTCTCTAGCCAAGTACTTCTGGAGGGGGTGGGGTGTGCGTGTAATGAGGAAGGGAATCAAGAAGAACTTCGGCAAAAAGATTCTCCAACAAAATCTTAAAGGAAGCAATACATCTTGCTGGGTCAGACTGATTTACTAGGTTTGAGACTACATTCGGGTATGCAAAATCGAAATTGACAAGTTAGTACTGATATAATAGAAGGGAAAAAATAAATGCAAGTATAGGTTTAGTGGTGACCTAGCACACCTCTTTGTGCGGGACATGGTATAACCTATTTTCATTTGGGCCGAATTTAATGTTTCTTATTATGGAAAGCAAATCACTAGAATACTTGTATGAATCTAAAAGACCTATAGAGTCGTATCTCGGTCGGCTCATTGGGTGATATCTCTCCAAAATGTTGTTTTGATTGATGGAGTAGCAACCGAACAGATTGTAGATCTCAAAGTTTAGATGATACCGCTTGGCCATCTGAATATACTCATAACTATCCTACAGAAATTGACTGTCAACTATAATGTGATGAGGCCGAGCTCGTAGAAGACTCAAAGAAGAAAAGGATGAAGCGAAAATCATACTCCTCCCCCAATGATAGCCATGATGGGGGGATAGATTTGGTCATGTTGGGGGTGAGGCACTACACCCAATGATTCAAGCATGAGCTATACATCATCTGACACCTCGTATTGGTTTTTGAAGACATGCAACGACGATTCAGTAGCAAATTGGGCTCAGTATCTGCTGGAGTACATCCTAAGTGTCAAAAAGAAAACCTACCAAAAGTGTATTGGTGGTATAGTCATGAAGCATTGATAGGAAAAGATTAATTATCAAGGCATCGACTACTTGTCACCAGAAATTCTAATAAGAAACCCTGTGATGGGATACGGTCATTGAAAAACGGTTGATAGGATAGTTGTATTATTACTGTTCAAGAGTAAACATTGACCCTAAACTTTTGAATCTCAGAAAAATCCTAGAAATAAGAGACAAAAAATGAAAAGGATGCAAAAAAAAAAAAGATCGGGGATGAAGGATTTTTCTTGAATCGTGAACGAGAGGCTAAATCAATAAGGATAATTTCGATCATTAAAGGACTTTAGCTATTAACACTTTTAAAACAAATGACCTAACCTATTCATACTTTCATAACTAAAACATTAAATTAGCCCATACTTAATGAACAAATTCACTCTACATTTATACTTTCACCAGTTTTCCATTTAAAATATGGGATTACACTATCTAAGCAGGTACGCAATCAAATACATGTACTGTCATTAGTTTATTCATCCCAAATGTTTTAATTTAAGCATCCGAGATTCAGAGTAATTGGTTGTTCGCTGCACAAGTTACATGAGTTATTCAGAACTAGTGGTGAATTGGATCAAATTGATGAATCTTCACAACCCCACAAATGTACTTTATTATTTTTTTAAACTTTTGTTATCAATGTAAACTCGAAAAATTAAAATCGGATGGAAGTGAAAGAAATAACTACGAAATCTCAAAAGATAACCGCCAAAGTTGAAATTTTGATACATCAGAAGAAATGAATAAAGACACGAGGTTCAATGTAATAATAAATAAGTGAACTACAATTATTACAATTATTACTCTAGATTTAAGCAGAGAATTGATATGAGTGCAATTTTTTGGACCATCCAAGACTATATGTTAGCTTTGGACCGTACTTGCCGCCTTCTTATAAAAATATTACTTGAGGGACATATGAGTTGTTCACATCTAACAACCTTTTTATTTCTATTTTTTCAATCGTGCTAAAAACATCTTCCGTATTTATTCAATATTTATTTAAGATTAATTTTCTGAACAAACTCAATCTAACTACTTACCCAAAAATTTCATTAATAACATAATTTTTAAATTTAAAAAAGAAAACTAAATTTCAAAACTCGAGCAATAGTTTGAGTCATTGCTAATTTGCGTGAAATCAGTTTGATATAGACTTCAGTTAAGTATTGCAATTGATGAGCCAGGATGAGATACACACTCGGCCTATGGACGTTCAATTCCATTACGACATGGCAAAACCTAGCTTTGATACATAATACCTCAAGGTCTATAGATGCAGAGAAAGAATAATCACCGACCTTCTCAATTCTACCCGGGGAGACGATGAGACTCTTGATGTCATGGAGTTGTCTCTTCAGTAAAACTTATAGGTTAAGCAAGGATCTTTGTCAATATATTTTTATTTCAAGAGTAGGAAAGCTAGTTCTATAAATAAGACCCTTGATGTAATGAGAAGAAATAATTTTTTAGATATATCTAACAGATAGGGGGAGATAGAAAATATTTGTAGGAGTAGAGATAGTTCTTTCTAATTTTCTTTTATTTATTATTGTAGTTTCCTTTCAAGTTTTAAGGATTGAAGTATTGTAAGTCTATTTCCATTTTCATTCCAAATTATGTCAATGTCTTCCATGCTTCCTATCTTCATTTTCATGGTAGGCTAAGTTCTTAATTAGGCTAGATTTTGGGATGATTTTCATCCTATATATGACTTAAGCATGTTTCATATCTTCTATTAAGGTTTTCAAAACTTGTTGGAGAATGAGTAATGTTTTTTCTTTCGAAACTAAAATGAAGTGTTAAGTCCTTGATTGGGTGTGCACAAAGTGCTTATTTAATACTTGGATCGATGTCCTTCATATATAGACTACTTGTCTTGGAACAAACTCATTCTACAACACATCTTTGATTTTAAATGGATTTCAAACTTGTTTATGGATAGACTGAGTTTTTACTTTTTGAAACAAAAATTGAGTGTTATTCTTTTGATTAGGTATCGCCATCGAGTTTTAGTATATCTAATACTTGAGTTAATGTCCTTTGTATTTTGGAACTCTTGTTATTAAACTTAAACTGATTCGGAAACGCATTTGTTGATTTAAAATTGATTTTCGTAGATATATTTTTCGACAATGAACACTTGACTTTGTTCTTGGTTGAGTGATAGAAAGAAGATATTTGATGTTTAAGTTGTCGTGCCCGAAAATTTCCCGGCCGCCCTTGCGAAAAAGGATTGTTGAACTGGGCTGAATAATTTTTTGACTTCTAATTGGACGAAGTATGAAAATGATTTAACATCAGAGATTTTATTACTCAGAGTTGCCACTTAAGATAGAATTCAAGTGTGTCAAGTCATCCTTTAAAGCTATTTTCGAGGAAGATGCCTTTAGAAAAATATTTTAATTTTGACTCAGAAATACGATTCTGTTTATAAAATAACTCTTTTTAAAGAAATCTAGTCTTGAAAGCATAAATGAGTCCGGAAATTTACTGTTACGAGTTGGAAATGTGTTAGACACCCAATGTCGCCCTTTTGGTACTTAATTTTTCCATATTAATTCTATTTTATTATTCTTGACCAAAGTGATAAACATCTAGTGATTAAATACACAACTGGATAAAAAGTGAAATAGGGTGCGAGGGCAGAATCTCGGCTTACTCAATTCAACTCTCGGTGGCAAAAATGTTAAAATCAGACCAAAATAGGGTATGCAAACTGACATCTACACGTCACGTTTCTATTCCCGATGTACCCGGTACCTTAAATCTCCGGCGTAGAAACTTTCAAGTTTAACAATAGTCCTATTCTTTTTATTAATAAATTACGATATTAACCTTTCTTGAACTTACAATATGCCATCTCGCCCTGAACCAAGTTGGCCATTATCACATTTTCATTCTCTTTCCGTTGTCTACCTATGTTACTAGCGTTTCGAGAGTTTTAAGGTTAATTTGGTGTAAAGAGTCAATGTCGTTCTAATAATTTTTCGAGAAAACAAGTCAATGTCGTTCTAATAATCTTTCGAGAAAGCATGACATGCAAATCGATAATTTACACGATATACTTTAATTTGAGATTATCGAGACTAAAAATCGAAAGACGTAGATAGCATAACAACTA
This sequence comes from Arbutus unedo, assembly GCA_014822125.1. Classification (NCBI taxonomy): domain Eukaryota; kingdom Viridiplantae; phylum Streptophyta; class Magnoliopsida; order Ericales; family Ericaceae; genus Arbutus; species Arbutus unedo. The sequence continues at coordinate 27,868 of JABCMJ010003157.1, forward strand.
TTCATATTTCTCAATTTTCAGGCAAGACACATATTTGTTTAAATTCATTTCCTATCTGCAATCCTTCATCCTGATAGCTACTCGATTCACTGACGGTCTAAATTACAGAACATGATTGGATTCATTTTTATTTGCAGTCGTTCATCCCGGTAGCTACTCGATTCACTGATAGTCCAAATTGCAGAATATATTTGAATTCATTTTTATCTGCAATCATTCATCCCGGCAACTACTCAATTCACTGACGGTCCAAATTACAGAATATAATAAATGTTACTTAGATCACGATAATTTACCGTGAAAAGATAACATGCACTGCCTGTTAATTTTTTATTCCAAAACACTAATTACTTATGTCACTCGTGTGTTTACGGAATTTCAAGATTATCGAAATTTTTAGCCAGGTAATATGAACAACGTGTCAGTGTAAACTAACGATCACTATTTATATTACTTAGCTATGAAGTAACAAAATTTTGCCTTTATTAGTTTTGTGATGATCCGCTCCCCTTCCTTGGGGCCTAATGTGGGGATTTGGACCTAGCGTTGTTGTTGGTCCCCTCCCCCCGATCTTGATTATTTTGGAGGTTTTTGTCATGAGATTGTAAATTTTTTGCAAACGGCGCCAATTGTGAATGGGTTAAGTTTCTCACCAGAAAAGTTAGTATCTCAAACACTTGCCAGTGGCCAAACTCAATATCTCGCAAACTCTTGGAATCTAATCTCTACAAGACAATAAAATGTAAGAGAACCTTTGGCTCTAGTTGGCTGAATGTCACTCCGATGATTAAGTTAATATTAAATCAAATGAAACTCTTAATATAGTGCTTGCAATAATAAATTACAACATACATTTATCAAAATGGTGTATGCTTTTTTCTAAATTAAATAACTTGTTTATTGAAAAACATAAAATCCGTTTGAAATTTTTTTTGGTTACGTTACTGTCAAGTCTGAATGAAGTAAATTATTACTTATCTGTATTTCATGATAAGTAATTAAGAAGATATTGCAAATCCTAGCAACTAAAATTCCTTTAAAATTGTTTTAATTTTTCTGTTTTGGTTCAACTTTACTGTCAAGGCCAAAGCCAAACGAAAGAATTTATTACTTATTTTTGTTTCATATCAGGTAATTGAGATCAGCATATGGGTAAATCGTAACAATTCATCACGTACAGGATAGGTCAAAACACTGTTAAAAAGTATGCCATTAAAGACTAGGTTCACTAAATTGTTTTATTCTCTTAATCTTTTTATTTTTTAAATCTTTATTAGTTTTGTGTCAATATTTTCTAAATTTATCATTCTACAGTCAATAACTTAAAATTATAATACTATGTCTAACAACTTAAAAAGCTCACCTAAGTAAAAAACGTAATAATTTTTTTTTCAATTTTAAGATTATCTTTTATATTTTCTGAGCTTCTTTGGATTCCATTCTTATTCTTTACAAACTTATTTGTCTTTTATTTTATATTACGTGATTCACATGGACAACTAGGAAATACTAATAGATGACGTGTCAGCAAAACATTTGTAATCCCCAAAATTTACGCCATCAAAAAGTAAACTCCAATGCTATGTCCATTTGCCTTAACTTGCTCGGAAGTACGTTTTGTCTTTATTTAAAAAAATCGCATTTAATATTTTAGCGCTAATTTTTTGTAAATTATTGGTCCATCTCGATGAGATGAAGATAAAAAGTATAAAATTATATTCAAAGACTAAAAAAAAGTTACTAAAGACGACGAATACGTACAAAAAAAAACTCAATTTTATATTATTTTTGTCTTTTCTAAATTTTTTTCAAATTTAGTAAATTATTTATAACTTTTTTAAAAACTCTCATCCAAACGAACCAATAATCTACAAAAAATTAATGAAAAATAAAAAACTGCAAAAAACTTTCACATAAAAAATAACTAAATAATCAAATTCGGTAAAACATGTTAAATTTCTAAATTTATCATCGACTATTACACATCCCAGAAATACTTTCTTTGTCTACGGTTGGTTTGATTGGACCATAGAACATGTCACGTGTGACTCATTTAACTAGCTTTACGATACCAATATATGACTAGAACACCTTTAAAGCAACCGTCCAAAAGTTTGACATTTTTAATAGCATACTAGCTTTCACTACCAGGGTCGTGTACGATTAAAATTAATTTAATTAGTAAAGTGGTCTGTGCATCACACATGTAGTTAATAGTTCCATATGATTTTATTTTTAGGCTCTTATTTTAATACGATTGGTCAATAGATGAAATAGTTGATTTCTAAGACTTTTAGAGAAATAAAAATTATAATCTAGTTAGAAAATTAGTTCTGAAGAGCTGTTGGTATTCAATATGTTCAATGTTACAAAACAATTAGAAAAGAAAGTAACAGAAAGAAACCGGCTTCCCACCTTAGGTACAATGCTGTTTGTAAAATCAAGACTGATTTAATTACGTATGAAGCCATTCGAGTTCTAATCAATGCTACTTGTAAAATCATGCTATTTGCTTCCAATCGTTGGTGCCCGTTTGCTATGTTCCTAATCATCGTGTCCCCGAATGTTATATTTCCTAAGCATCGTGTTCGAAAACCAAATGCATCCTAAATCTCATCTTCAACTACAAATAGACTTGATGAGAGTGGATACGATACAAGTCAAAGTGCTATGGAAACCCAATCTACTGGTAGACATCATCTTTCAACCGGTAGAAGTACTTACTATTTTATTACAAAACCACTTTCAACTTGTAGAACCCATCCTTCAACCAATACAAATTGTTACTTCCCAGATTGTGAAATCCCACTTTCAATCGGTAGTATCACCCTTTCTGCTAGTAGAAAAGACTTCAGTTTCATTTGAATATTTGCTAATGCTTTGGACTTGGAACTGATGATGTGTTGATTCATGTAACATGTTTGAATAACTGAATTGATCATGATTATAATTCTTTGTATACATTATTTAATTTTGTTATTAGGATGTGACACCTGAGCTATGTTACGCGATGTTATTGAACCCTAATTTTATGGCTTGTGCTTAGGATGTCTTGAGCCGTGTTTTGACTTGAGCCGACCTATGACTTGAACTATAAAGTGTCTTGTATTATTTAAAATTTAGAATCTGAAAATTTGGCGCTCGCTCGAGCAAGTTATAGGCCACTCAAGCGACCGTGTATTTTGGAGCTGTCTCGAGCGAGCTGGAGGCCGCTCGAATGACTTGTTCGAATTCTTGAACGGGTAGAAACCAGGATTGATGGCCATTATAGAGGGGTTACGATTTTGTTTAATTTGAGCGTTTAAAATTTTGATTATGCGTTTATGGAGTTACTCTTTATTAAAACCTAGTTAATACATTGAATTTAGACACTATTTCGTAATCTAAAGTTGTAATTGGAGAGGTTTAGAGAGAGAAAGGAGAGAAAAGATTAAAGGTGTTCTTGGGTTGTTCTTAAGAAGAAGGCAATGTTGATTAATCATCCACGAATCTAAGGTTGTTTCACTAGCTAAGTTTGTAGATTAAGGTAGGGGAAAACACTTCCCACCCCTAGGACGCTAGATTACAGTAGGTTTTGTTGTCAATTTCTTAATTTAGATATGTGTGTTAGGGTTTTATGTTTATCAATGTTCAAAGTATGAAATCCGATTAAGTTATGGTTTGTATCACAAAATTATTAGAGGGCAAATGATTGAGGTTTGAGAAGTTTTTGTAGATATGTTTAATTTTTGTTTTGAGGTCAGAATCACTATGCTAAGATTTAGATCGAGTTGTTTGAGGCAGAAACCCTAAAATCAGAATCTGTAAAAAATAAAGACTCACTCGACTGACCTGTTGAATTTTTGACAAATTTTGACTTTATGAAAACAGAAATCTAGAACTCGATCTTTTTGCAGACCGCTCGAACGAACTTTAAGTCGCTTATTGAAATCTAGAAACTTTACAGAATGTAACTTGGCTTTCTAGGCAATAAATTCAGACTCTAACCTCCATTGTTTAGTACGATCAAACTACACAGGCACCCACGAACATATTTTGTATGTCCACAAATTCTCATGGGACTCTGTGTGAATGATTTGATCGACTTTGACCGTGGCTTATTTCATTGCATGTTAAATGGTGGTATGGTTATGTTTATGGTTGATGACGATTAGACTTTGCATGAATCTGGATATTAATGAATTAAGGGTGTTCCCGGTTAGTCATCATGCTACCTGAAGATTTGTTGTCGGTTTGAGATATGGCCGTCGTGCCAATAGAATGGCGAGGCCGTTGTGCCAATAGTTGAATGACGTTATGCCATCGTGCGATTAAATTGTAGTTAAGGAGATATTCTGTGATTTGGCAAATTATGTGAAAACCTAGAATTCACGTTAGGAACATTGGTTCGATTGCCACCACAAAACAAAAGCGGATGGTGTTAAGTGAACAACATAAGTACCAGAATATGTAGAGAACAAGTAGGTTTGTTAATGAAAAATGGATAATCGGAGACCGTCAAGCCAAGTGTTGACCCGACTAGATAGTAGAAGGTCTCTTCCTTACTCAGTAAGGATTTGTCAATATTAACTGAGTACTCTACTCTAAATAGTTGGATAGGAATGAATACCGAGGGAAAATGGTATTTTTAGAAACTTAAAGAAATGAAAGCATAATAAACCAATGTGAATTTATGTCCTCACTTTATCGTTTCCATGGCTTTCTATGTTATGCTATATATTTGTATCTTTGGGTTTAGTTTTTTCATGACTTTTCCCAACTGAGTTTCATTACTCATCGAAGCAACTTCTCTGTCCTAGTGTTTCATAACAGAAGTTGCGGAGCAATTAGAGTACCCTCTCAAGCATGAAGAACAGGGATTTACAAAAGAAGACCTTGGTGGAGTTTGGCAGCCATATCCCAGAAGTTTTGCTTTTGTCTTAGCTTTATTTTGAAATAAAAGAATTCAAATTCCAAGGGATATTTATGTCAAATTCACTTCTGCTTTTTAAACTTTGAATTATCTTAATTTTTGTTGTTTTAATAATAAAAAGGGCATTTTTCTAATTTTATATTTCAATTCACTTAATAATTGAACTTAAATGATTCAAGTAACGTTTCGAGAAATCGTAGCGTTACAATTTGGTATCAGAGCTTAGACTTGACCACTTTCGCGACCTTGGGTAGATGGTAGTTGCATACGACTAAGTGTTTTATTCTTACGTTAGATATAATTTATAGTTTCCAAATTTTCTTTATATTGTTCAGTTGTAGCTATTATGTGCTATTATGTTAATTCTAATACATAACTATTTTGTATATGTCAGATGTCGGACCACGAGCTTGATGACGTTTTGTTGCTAGCTGATGTTGAGGTTAAGAATCATGAGATTGATCTCGTGGTGATTGAGGAATTTGAAGGCCAACAGGGCCCAGGTTTTGTCAATTGGGCAGATTTGGCACTGGTGGATTAGGCATCAACGCTCAAGCGGAGCCCGCCGTCGAGGAGGAGGATGAGTACGAGGACATGAAGAAGGTCCTCATACATGTGATACGACCACCTGCGTCGCTGCCTGATAATCAAGCGTGGGGGTGGAGTCGTACACCGATCTATCAATTCGGGATGATGGTGTATGTTCGAATTCCACTGAAGGTGCATAGCAGCATCAAGGCATTGTTGTCAGCACCCTAGTTCTTTAAACCCATTTATATATTTGGCCGACATGGCCAACAGTACCGTATCGATGTGTTGAAGGGCTTTGACCAGCTCTATGGGATGACAGCGTTGGTGGATTGGTGCGAGATGACTCGATTGACAAAGGAGTGGCAGATTGTATTGGCACATGAGGATTTTTGACTTCACGGACTTTTGAGTCTATATTGCGGTCTTGGTAGAGATTTTGGAGGTCGCTACTCACAACCTGTGGGAACACAATGGAATGTACTGTTGCATTAAATGGTAGTGTTTTGGTATTAAGGAGGAGTCATGGGAGAAAGAATGGCGGATGCGGGACAAGTACCCGGGTCTGTTCAACTGAGTGAGTAGCTGGGTGAGAGTAGAATGAGTGACACGGAGGTGAGACAATTGAGATCGGCAGATGACAATTGATGTTTAGCTTGTGTTTTATTTATCTTTTTATGTACTAAATCATTGTAACACATGAATCACATTAATAAAAAATTGTTTCATTTTTATTACCATCTTTTATTGTAGCTTTGTACTTTACTTTTTCTCACATGTAGTATATATTGTTTTCAAATTTAGACTTATCCCTCTTAAAAATCTGACTTGGAAATATATAGTATGGCATTGCAAGGGGATGATAATGGAGTTAATGGTAATGGAGATCAGATAGACAATGAAACTCATGTCAATCTGCAAGTTGATAATCTTCCTCCAGCACAACCTATCAACCCAATAGTACGTGTGTTCCCCAATGTGATTTATAGTGCAGACCGTATGGCCCAAATGTTCTATGCTTTTGTGGTCACCCAGATGGCAGCCTCGCCATAGCCACATGGACCCCCACCACCGCATGGGTGTCAGCTCTTCTAGCAGCAAATGATGAAGGTTGGAGAATATTTGGCACTTATCACACTTATGGACAAATTCTACAGGATCTCTCTTCATTATTGGCCAGAAACAGCCCGCTCGAATTGCCTTGCCACTGAGAGGTTTGCTTTAAGAGTATATTCTACAAATTCCTTCATGAATCTCTAGCAGGACATATTGTTCTTCGTGCTTCGAGAGGCATGCGAGTTATGGCATCGAGTAAGCCCTCTTATATAAGATGCCATCTTGTAGTGTGAACCAACTTGCCTTGTGTTTCACCCTTCTTACTTCCACTTGGTCGGCTAGTAATTCTCCATCCTTCAAATATCGGAGTATTGACTCGGCCCACACCATACATACCTAGATTGCATTCACTTCAGTCTAGGGTTGAGTGATTTTTGACTCGAGTAGGCACTCCACATGAGCCTCTGACCCAAGATTTCCTTCAGGTGCACTGGCCAGGAAAGCGAGCGTGTCTGCTCAATAATTTTGCTCTTTCAAAATTTGTACAATTTTCACTCACTCAGAAGGTTTCTTTCCTAAGTCTAGAATCTCCTTATACTTTTTCATCTTCTCCTCTCTAGCCTTGTCCTCCCCTGTGGATTGGAAGACCACCGATTGGGAGTCACTGCATACCATTGCCTATTTTGCTCCAAAGCTCCGCACAACGATAGCCCAACATGAGTTGCCTCGTATTCTGCTTCATTGTTGGTGGCTTTGAATTGGAACCAAATGGCATATTTGAGCGCATCTCCTTGCGGGAAGGTAAGTACTAATCTTGCCTCACTTGCCTTCCCAGTTGCCGACCCATTCACATGAGTAACCCAAAGATGATTGGCATTCGGTGTGACTGGATGTTCAACAATCGGATCTTTGGCCTGAGGTCTTGTGTCTTTATCTGTTCTCCCAATCGTCTCAGCTAGAAAATCTGCCATTGCATGCCTCTTAATGGCTTTCCTTGGCTCATATTTGATTTCAAATTTGCTAAGCTCGATGCACAACTTTGCCAGCAGCCCAGAGGTTCTTTTAAAGTATTTATTTTGTGTATATCCTCTAATGTGGTTCTCAATCATTGAGATTGTTCACCCTCTTTTTTGGTTGCAACCATGTAAAACAATCATGTCCCATCGGGTGTACGAAAAAAATTCTTCGATTAATTTATGTAATGGGTAAAATAGAGAGCTAGCATGCCAGAAAGGATCAACTTATTCTTACATGAATTAACGAACCAAATATGTGCACCAAGCAAATATGTTTATTGGTTCATTGCCTCAATTAAGAGAACTTGTTCCAGAATAGTCAACAAGTATGAACACAAAGGAATAACTCTAAAGGAAATAAAGTTGGAATTAATATGGATTAATCCCAATCACAAATAATGATATTATCAAGTGACAAAACGAACGCAAATTAGATTAAATTACTCATACTCCTAACTATATTAATAGTTAATCCTACAAAAATTGGCAGAGCTGAAAGTAAAAAACTAGATAAATAAATAATACAACACGTAAAGTACCGGACAAATAAGGTGCTAGATAGATAAAGATAATTGAAAGTTTTTTGTGATATTGGGTCTTGTAAGGTGAAAAAGAAAGATGAGAAAAAATAAACACCTGTTTTAAATAATTTTATTACCAATAATATAACACAATAAATTAACAAGTGCGGAAAATTTGTTAAAAAAACAAATCTGGATTGATTTGGTCCATTAAGAACATGTTAATTTAATTTATGAGTTATGGTCCATTGTTTGAGAAGTTTTAATACTTGTGGTTTTTTTATAGACAGATTTGCCCCTGAATACGAATAGATAATTTTATCTTGTATCATTATTACTTCAAAAACTAACAAATAACGTTGTTTGTAAAAGTATCTGTTAAAAGCAATTGATAAACACTAACAAGTAATTTTATCTAATATAATTATCGTTTCAAAACTAAAAAATAAAGTTATTTTCTTAATAGGTGAGATAGATAACATTATATGTTGGTTTGATATATCTATTAGTTAAATTAGAAAATATGAAACATATAATTTTATCTGATAATATTATTATTTCGAAAACTAACAGATAACATTATTTGTTAAGGTATTTGTTTGAATCGATAGGAATATTGATTGATAAACACTAACAGATTTAGTGATCTAATAAAACAGATAAAGTTATTTGTTAAGGTATTTGTTAAAAACGACATATAATATTAACTGATAAGCACTAACAAGTATATTTATCTAATGAAATCATCACTTTTGTATCTAACGAACATATAACGTTATCACGTATTTGCTAAAATGGTATTTTTGGCACTTATGTGCCAAAAGGACTTCCGCTCGTAATTTAATTTAAAATAGACTTATTATTCTGTTATGGACTTTTAACTAAATCTCCCTAAAAGTAATCATTGTAATGGAAAGCAGACAGTTATAATTCAGTGAAAGAGAGATAGGTAAGAACTACATCACTATAATTTGAGTAAAGACTTCCAGTATCGATTATTTACGTTGTATATAATTAAATAAGTTAAAAGACTGCAAAATAAGACAATGTAATAAAATATATTTCTCACTAATTATAGTTATTTGAACTCCTTATTAATTCGATTCACTGGTCATGTCGAAATTGAAAAAACAAAAAAAAAAAGGTATTTAGTAATAACAGTCACCCACGAAATTTGAAATCTAAAGCGTGCATCTTCCCAATCATTTAGACAAATGAGACCAAAAAAAATATTATTCTCATGTCATGCTTACTGTGTTGTGCCCTAAAAACGACCGACTCCTTTATTAAACGTTTTGCATCATGCCGAATCGTATCCACTGCTTTTAATCGTGTTGTATCTGTGCCGGCTAGACCTTTACTACTAATGAATTCCCGTTGCCAATGTTTTCAAACCAGCACCCTTTGAATGTGGCGACTTCAGCAATTAGCTCCGGTGATATAGCGGAAATTAGCTTATCATAAAAAAAGCCAGCATTTAAATTTGAATTAACAATCTAAATGGTCTTGCTTTTCTCGTAATCCAAAGTATGTAGGTACTTCCCACAAGATATTAATTTATAAATCATACAAACAACAAAGGTAGATGAAGAAGAATAAGTCACAATAAGTCGGACATCCCATTGATATTGGTTGTTGCAACTGTGGGCTGCCTATGCGTACTGCGTGAAATCTTTGCACATGTGTAGCTAGTGTCTCTCATTCATCCACTGTATAAGTTCTACATTCCTTAATATGAGTTGTTCTTGAACTCACTCAATTCATGAGCATAAATAATGTCGACTTGGTTTTGATCTTTCAGTTTCTTTGGTTATACTTCATATCTCATATTGTGATCTAGTTGTCTACTCTTCCATCTTGGGAAAGTTTTTCAGAGAACTTAGCAGACCAGAGTTCTATGGGTTGGGCATGGGTCGGGTCTGCATTTGTGTATCTTTTATGGTTCTATGGGTTCTATACTTCTATATATTTTTATTATTAGATTTATTGTCAGTAATTTCCATGTGATGCGTTCCAGGGATGATATGTGGGCTTCACGATGAAAAGGCACATGTTCTTTTACTACGTCAAGATGTGTTCATTAAAGGAGTAGATGTATTAAAGGATGTGGAGGTCCATGTCGTCACGGCACCTATTCGAACCGAGTATGAGTACAGCTGAGCCGAATCAGTTCGTTTGAGTTTGCAGCCATGTGGCCGAGATCATTCAACTCTACCCTGGGCCGAGCTCCGATTTGGCCCACAACTTATGATGTGATGTCGGCAATTTGTTGGCCCGAGCTAGCCCATACCCTATCAAGCCCAGACCAGTCCAAGCCGAATGGAGTACTTTTCTGTCAAGCCGAGATCATACTCTTCAATGATAGAATCTCCATTTGGGGTTCAATAAGACTAGAACGTGGAGTGTGAGCTGTCAATCATCATTTTGAGAGGTGAGGTCATAACAGAATTCAATTGGGAGTCACTATCACCAGGAGTATGCTTCGCACATGTCATCCAAGGCTTGGAACTTAAACCAAGAGCAGTATATAAGGTATAATACTTGGAGAAAAAAAGGTACGCCTAATTTTGCAACCCAAAACTTAGTACATTGAATCTTCTTCCTCTGGTACTGACTTAAGCATTGGAGTGGTTCCTGACCCAACGCCGACCAGCAAGGTGCTAACCCTTTGTTTGTGGTTGCAGATCTAGGTATTTGACTCACTGTTTCAAACCCAAGATCACGAGCGGAATCGCAGCGTGGATTAAAGGACTCCACAAATGACATGATACGTTCTTTTACATTTATTCATGGGTTTAACTCTATTAAGTATTTCTTATGTTACGGTTGAATTTAGATTCTATCATTATCAAAATAAACATGGTATCTGTTTGGCTAAAAAAATTGAAATTTGATCTTATCAACACAAATAACAACTGCATTTGAATGTAGCATGAGTTTAATTTTGTTGATAGTACCGTAGGCACAGATAATATGTTAGTCTATTATACAAATTAGGATAATGTGAGACCCTCAAAAGACATTTTTACAATAACAGCTAAGATCATTTTCATCTAACGATTGAGGTTGACTTCAAAAAAAATACACAATAATTTTAACGAGCATTTATGAGCCCCACAATTTTCAAAAAAGTACATCAATTCTCACTTCCCTTTCTATGAATACTTACTTGTTTATACGTATTTTCTTTGAAAAATATTGTGTGATCCGTACCAATCTATATTACAATACATAACATCACGGATGCTCTCCAAATACATTTTCACAACAACTGAAATGATTTTGAGCTAACATCTGAGATTCACTGGAAAAAAAAAAGTTACACAATACAACATGCTAATAGTTTGAATAGTAGCTAAATTAAAATCCTAGCATAGCTTTAATGGTATGGATAGTGCCGTAGGCATGGTAATAGGCTAGTTCATTACATGTCACGACGTTCAACTCTCTTATAAACTCTCGTCTGTACCTCTCTTATTCTCTTAGTCCTCGTTTGATTTGGAGACTAAAACAGGAAGGATTAATAGTTTTGGATTAGTAGTCTTGAATTACTTATCCTAGTACTAATTTAATCTTGAATCCTACACATTTTCTGTTTGATTTGCGAATTATTAATATCAAAATATCTCATGCTTAAGCCAATTTTATGTTTGGCTCTCTCCCTAAATTTTGAGATTAGTTTTAGGTCTCTCTCAATCATTTTCGGCCATTGCTTGATTATAATGTCACATAAAACTTAAAATCAAACTATTTTTCAAATTTGCAGAGGTGATTGTAACTCAACTTAAAATCAAACAACTTTCTAAATCTACAGTCGTTTTTAACATAAATATGTAGGTAAAAACAAATGATAGAGACAAAAAAAATAAAATAAAAAATAAAAAAGCGTAATAAAGTAAAAAATAAAAAAGAATGAAAAAATAAATTATTATTAACAATCAGACGTGAAATGCCATTACAACATATACCAAATTTGTCTAAAAAACCTACACAGTTGGACAAAGAATGGTAGGTTATGACTACGTTCATGAACCTTGTTTGAATAGGATCAAGTTCATCTTGATTGTCTCATGAAAACATAATATCAACGTTAATGATTGTCATTTTTAATTTGTTCGATTTTTTATTAAATCGATCTGGCAGTTCGATTTGGTATATTGGAAAAAAAAATAGTTCGGTTTTAATTTTTTAGCCCTACAAACCGGATCAAATCGAATTGGACCAGAATAAAAAAAATCTCAATATTTTTATAATTTTTTTGTTATAGATATCTTTTTGTACTACGTATTTTTTGGAATATATATTTTTTATAATCTTTATTTTTTTATTTTTGATAATATGTGATATTTTATATTGGACTTGACCTGTTGGTATTCAAATAGTTATTTGTGAATCGAAATGTAACGACCCGACTTTTTAAACATATAATAAA
>JABCMJ010003158.1:0-27337 GCA_014822125.1 Arbutus unedo
GTAGAAAGAATGTAATAGTTCTCAAAAACTTCAATTCTTGTCGAACATAAAAGAACAGATTCACCATTAAATATAAATTTTAATGTAGCGCAACATACTGGCATACCAAACTAGCAATTTCAGCTTGCATGTTAGGCTTGCAATAGCTAAAGTTAGAAAATGCAGGGCCATGTAACAAAACCAACAGTAACAGAGTGACCACAATGGTCCAATCAAACTATCACAAAAGGGATTGAAATGAAGAAAATATGTGTGACCTTGTTTGAAGCAACAATTTTGATATGTTAGCTTCATAACTCATTCATTGTCTCCCTTTTCATCATCTTGAGACAACAAAAAGCTGAAATTTTACAGTATATGTCTAGAAAAGGTAGCAGAAAGAATACAAAATGAATAAGGGGGTATGCATGTCTTGTGTTTTTGTGTGCAAGTACCACACTTGAAGCACAATTGAGTGTGAAGCACATTTCAAACTTAGAATTTTCTGTAGTCACTTGATGGTCCCCCTCTGAATTTTTCTGCAGCCCAAAAGTCTATCAACTGAATTTTGGCTCAGGAGGGATAATTAGCTTGTAGTTGTGGTAATCCTCCAGATTCTGGGCGTGACTAAAGGACTGAGTCGTAGTCTGACCTTAGCCCCACCAGGACGGAATTTAGGCGAGTTGTAGTACTGTAATTTCTTGTAGCACAGGTAAAATGTTGTAGTTTTGTTTGTTTTGTCCTCGAAATTACAAAACGGGTAAAATTACAACGTTTTGCTCGCACTACAAGGAACTGCACTACAACTCTCCTAAATCTAATTGGGACACTTGCTAGAAGTTCGCGGTCTAGGATTAATGCGTATAAATCTCTGGAATCATCAACCAAAAGGGTACAACTCATGTCCTCTAGTCGAGTCGCCAAACTATACGAGACTAAGTCATTAACCAATTCCTGAAGGTAATGAATTTTGGTTTCTTATACTAAAAAGTTATACTTTTTTGGGGGGGTCAACTTGGGCACCCATGTGATTGAGGAAGAATCTATCTTAGTTGTCTAATTAATATACAAGATTTTGAACTTATCATTACCTAGAAGCCAGTTGTCTATTGGATTTGAAATTAGAGCTAATCAAAGTGTCTCCCCTAGTTGAGTTGAGGGTGCTACTAATAAGGGTTTCAAAAAAGGAAAAGGACAAGTTTCTAATACACAAACCATATGGCATATTCCCTCTTGCTAATTAAGAAAGGTAGTAATAAAGAGAAGAAAAATTCCAGAATTGTTTATGGTCAAGTGAGAGTGGGAGCCAAAGTTTCACTTTTTTGGTACATCAAAGGTGGTTTTGGGTGGTTTGACTGCTGAAAAGTAGTTGAATGAAATCTAAAGATCACTTTAAAAGCTGATATTTTTGCTTGCATTTATTCATAAAATTGTGTTTTTCTTCAATCAATTCAAAGTAATGAATGTTGGGTCCTTATGTCAGTGCTGCTTGTGAGATTCATGGTCCGGAAATTCGGCCGAATGTGAGTCCAACTTCAGATAAATTGAGATAGAATTAACTACGACTCAATTGTCCTTGTTGTGTTTGAACGTGAGATATACAAATTCTTCAACCCAATCCTCTCTCGGCATGCACGATCTGCCTTCAATCGGACAACACATATTTAGACACTTTTACTGTTAAATTAAAATAAAAAGTGTTCAATTTTGTATGATCATTATACATTTGTACGAGCCTCATATTTTTGTTGGAATTCGTGCACTTGTGTGGTTGAGTAAAAAAGGAAAATTGGTTAAAATGATAAATCTAGACTAATTTTTCTGGTGGTCCGCATTAAAAAGCTAATAGGAACATTTCACAGCTGACTTTAGCATAAATATTATCCGATTCCTACTTGAAAGCACTCTTCACCTTAAAAAGAGTGGGTGGGAAATGTTCAGGAATAAATAACTTTAATGAAGAAGCTTCACATTGTAATGATGGCTAAGATACAAAATTGGCAATTCCACCCCCTATTTAAAACATTCTTTCAATTCATTCTTCCTCTCGCAACTTAGCAAATTACAAATTAAGCATAAAAGAGAAAAACCAAACGAGATGATGATTGACCTGTTTTGGGTATGCAATATTGGTAGGTCCCCAAGGTAGCCACATCACCACATCACTCCACATGAATGTATTTAGTATTTGTTTAGAGTTAAAATTCACATAATAAATATTGTACAATCTAGTGATGTCGGTTCTGACCCATCTAAAACCTTCAAGAAGATCTCATGGTTAGGTACTAAATTGGGCCAAGTGCCTTGGCCCGACTCGCTCATCAGCCACATGCCTGTTCTGATGAGTACTACATTAGGGTGTGGCCTAATACCATAGTACTGTTCAAATTGTCTCGGCATTTCGAGATGGGACCATTACCATCATATTTTGTCCGACCCACATGACCCAGTTCATTTGTCCTATTACGACCTCATTCTCTTTAATATATAGTTTATTTGTACTCCTCTATATTTTTAATGTCAAAAGATAGAATTCCGTCTTGAAAGGGGAAGAAAAAGAATGAGATTAAAGGGTTCCGGCCAAAGAATGGTGATGTTAAGCAATGATTATGTCTAAAGAAGAAGGGCCAGCTTTCTTAGCCAAAATAAGAGTTGAAATTAAAAACCCCAAAAGTGGATTTTTCAAAGGAGGACATGGCAATTGAAAAATGTCACTGACCACCACAATGTCCAAAGTGGAGATTCTCCTAATTCATGATACAGAATATGGGATGGGAATTAATTGTTGGAAAGAATATATGTTTATATACCCACTTTGTTTGGTGTGTGTAGCAGCATGCTTTGGGCATCATTCCCATGGGGCCATCCTTGTGACATCACCATGTGCATCATGATGATGTTCCTCATGCCATGAACATAGTGTTAACACATATCTTTTCACATAGTTGCCATGGTGACCAAACACATGATGATATGTTGTTTATGTTGCTTTATACGCACCTGTCATTGATCATGTCTCAGGCTGCACCTTTTCTCTTGACCTTCTTTATTTGCATTTATTAGCGTGGGTGTGGGGGCAGAATTTGAGGGGTTTAAAAATATTTTTTTAAAAAAGAGAAGGGATTGAACGTAATTGAGGGGGTTAAAATATAATTTTAAATTTTATATCTAGATTTTAAATTTTTATAAAATTTTACTGGAGGGGCCTGACCTTTAGTAGTTCCGCCCTTACGTGGGTGTATTCACCATGTAATGTGTTAGGAATGAGGAAGAAAACGTGTCAATAACTTTTTCGATTATAATTTTATCTTGGTCATATGCATTTACTAGCTGTCATTTTTTATACTAGAGAAAATTCATGTATAATTTTTAGTTTTTGTATTAATTTAAAGAATCAATTGAGATATTCAAATTGGTGTCAAAATAAGAAAAAAATTATGCACGAAGTACTTTTTTTATTTTGAAAAAAAAGTGCTCTTTTATTAATGGACTAAAATTATGAGACATAATGAATACATGATTTCAAATCATCAATATTAAAGTAGATTAAAGCCAAAGGATTAACGATTTTGCATCCCGTAAGTACTGCATAACTCATAATTTGCAGAAGAAATGCAATTTTGTTTACCCTCATATGAAGTAGGGTGAATATATATATTTTTTTAATGGCAAAGAAAATCTCATTTATCATAATATAAAGGATAGAGCACCCGCATAGGGGGAGTTTCGAAGAATAAACATTGATCCTCCTAGGGTAATGTTCACCATCATTCAATGAGGGTGAGCAAAACAAAATTCTTTACGGAAGTAACGCATATCTTATATTAGTTGTGTTAATTTTTTAATTCCTAAATTACTAAATCCATGAACCCAATGAGACTAGACCCCAAATTTCTTTTACCATTGTTCTTTTACACCCGAAAACGAGCTGACGCCTTCAACCCAATTATTGTATCATTTTTTCAAAAGAAACAAATCATCATTTATTTATCACAATTCATTTTTACCTCAAACATGCTTGTTTTTACACGGACCAACAACTTGGACAGTAGAAAACATTCAATCTCGACCATCCATCTTGATATTCAGTGATCGAGATTTGTTAAAAATCTCATAGCGGTAAGAATAAAAAAGAGCATTTTTTTTAAACCATTGAAAAGTACTTTTAAACTATCCAGATTGCTCAACGACCATCCGAAGTCCAAATCAGACGGCAGAAAACCAACTTCTTTTGCACGTAACTCCTGAGTCCTGGCGGAAGACTATTAAACTAAGGACTTATGTATGTTTTGGAATCCTTGGCTCTGAAGTAAGAATTCCCACCCGGCAAATAAAGCTCGATGGTGGCCCCACTTGTCATAATTAGTCATCGAAAGGTAAGACTAGACCAAGAAAAAGTAAGAAAAATATACCGGTAGACATATTTGGTCGGTTTCTGCTGCATTTTAGATATGGTCGGTTTCTGCTGCATTTTATTCCCAGAATGAGAAAGCAGATAAAGGTTAAGGAGAAAGAATTTCAACAGCAAAAATGACTTTCGAAATTTCGTGCGAGAGGAATGTCCACTGAGATCGACGCGGCAGATAAGTGTATGAATGGAGCAAATTTCAACTACAACGCAACAAAACCGTAGTGGCAGACCTAGTAAGAAGAGGTGTCACATACACGTAACATTCTCATGGTCTATAAAAAAATAAATTTTCCTTTTTTTGGTTTAACAGTAAGACAAGGCTTACCATATAGCTAGCAATGCGACACTCTCTTTTGTTTTGTCAAACTCTCTCTAATTTGCCAATCTAATTCTATGCTAAAAGCATTTGGTTTCTCTTACGGTTTGGAGGTGTGATAGCTAAGAGAATCTATAATATAAAAAGGGAAAACACTAGTTTCATATCTTTAAATTTTGTTGTTGGGTCAAGTTTTGCTACGATCAAAATTAAACAATTGACCTTTCAAATATTTTAATCCGTATCAAGTGATATGGGCAAAGCAATAAATACTTAGATTGCTAATTATTTCTTCTTATAATTACTTTACTGATATATCACGTTAAGGCTATTTTTTTCTTCCGTAGTTATAACTACAGTCCATGTCACCTTCATTTCATGCTTTTACTTTACTGGATTAACAAAATACCAAATACCCAAACATATAACCAAGGAAACTACTATTTGCTTAATTTCTTTCTGTAGAAAGAAAGTCACAAGGATGTTGATCTGGATCTTGGCCCAAACATAAAATAGGGTAAGTATAGTATTTGTTTGGGGGGTTAACCAGTGATGAAGATGTATGGTGCATGTGATCACTTACTCCTTTTTATAAAGCCCAACACCTATAGCCCGCCCACCCACAACATAAGAGTTTCATTATCGCCCATCGGCCATCTCTATCGACTTTTTCACGATTAGTCTACGCAGAAACTCAAAATCACACACACAAACACTCACAAACACCATGTATTTCACATATACAATCATCAAAGCAGAAATTTAAATGAATAATTTTACATTCGTGCTTTTATAACTTTGTAAAAATCAAAGTTGATCTTCGCACTTTCTGTTATGGAAGGATTTAAACCTCCTCCTCAATAGATTAATTTTCTCTTTCCCAACCCTTAATCTTTGTATGCAGACTAACTTATCTAGATGACATAAATCCCAATGGAGTTTTTTACCTCTCTATTTTCTATAATAAGTGAGAAGAGGGCCTCCTCCTCAAATACAACAGATTCATTACTTATTACAATGAGAGTCGTTCTAGATCTCTATGAATACAGTCACTTACAATCACTAGTAGCATGTATTGTTTTTTAATCTAGTGACATATGCGCCACAACTTAATAATGGATTCTAACATTCTCCCACTTGGCCCACGCGCAATATATCCGCATTTAATTTTTCTTTAATTTTAATCACAATCATAATATTATCCTTGCACATACTACTAATGTGAGTCGTGGTTTTATATCGATATCTGACATAATTCCTTCGATGTACCACGATATTAATAACTTATTCAACATAGTCGTATACTAAAAATTTACTTTATAGGTCCAACAATATCAATATCTATTTTTAAAACCATTCTTGTTATTCATTGTTCACATACAGATACATACATTTCGTCAATAGAAAAATATCAGAAACACATTGTTCAAATTTCAAAGTATCAAATTACATAACGAACATAAAATAGCCCACAAAGATCATGACTTACGTTCAAGGCCCATTCTACTGACATATTCCCTAAATGTACTTTGGTGATAACTCTTTTCTTAATGGATCTGCAATCATAAATTGTGAACTTATGTGTTCTATTGATAGTCCTTGTTTCTGAACCTAGTCTTTAATGACAAAGTATTTTAATTCTATGTGTTTAGCACCATGAGAATACTTGTCATTCTTGAAAAAGAAAAAAGTTGTAGAATTATCACAATAAACTCTCAGTGGCTTAGCAATAAAGTCGACAACCCCAAGTATTGAGATAAAATTCTACAATCATAATCCGTGAACAGTGGCCTCCAAGTATGCCACAAACTCAATTTCCATTGTGTATGAAGCTATGATAGTTTATCTAACACTTTTTTATGATATCGCCCCTCCACATAGTAGGAACAAATAACCAAAAGCCGATTTTTTTTTTTTGCTCTCAACGCATTCAGTAAAATTTGAATTTGAGAAATCAATCAACTCAAGATTATTGAATCTTCTAAATGTGAGCATGTAATCATTAGTACTTTAAAATTTTCAAATAATCTTTGTTGAATGTGTAGTATTAATTTAGTCTTTTCAATCATTTTTTATGAACGGTTGTGATTGCATGTGCATGATTGTCGTGATGGGTTGCGTTATACCGAAGCGAAACTTCATTTTTCTATCCTTTCAAATTCTAGCCATGTAACCCATTTGAGATTAATTGGAATTTTGATGGTATAATGGTGGCAATCAAATTGGGATTTCAATGTTTAAGCTCTAATAAGAGCTAAGCCCTCACCCATTTTATTTTCTGCACGTTATACTTTACTAACAATAGAGAACTAAGGGCTTTGAGAGAGAAAATTATTGAGAAAGTGGAAGAGATCTTGCTAGTTTTGCATTTTGACGAATCGATTCCGTTTATTTGATTTCTTCCGCATTTGAGGTAAGATTGTTTATCTCCAACCCTTGGTTTAAGTATTTTTCGTAGGATTGTGGGACAATTTTATATTTAGTTTTCTATAATTATGTGATGTTTGAACGATTCGTGTTAGGAAGCATAAACCTTAGGAAAAAATTATGAATCTGGAAAAAGAAACACAGCGATAACTTGATTTTGAGAAATTTCGTTAAAATCGTTCCAAGGCTCCACAATTTTCTGAAATTTTTACTGAACACTGATTTATGTGTCTTCTGTATGGGGTAAAAATTTCAAAGCCTAATTCAAAGTATACAATTCTACATAAATTCGTAACCGAACTGCTGTAAATTCGTCACTGTTCAGATTGCACTTACACATATTAGACAAACGGTCATAACTTTTACCACAAGTATCGAAATTGCACACTGTTTGATTTATTTAAAACTAGACTTGTAAGTATCTCATCATGTTCTTTGTAGCTCTCCAATGCTCCATTCTAGGATTGCTTTGGTATCTGCATAACATATCAACAATAAAATTAATATCCGGTTGAGTACAAGTTTGTGCATACATCAAGCTCCCTATAACATATGCATAAGGTATCATTTTCATTTCTTTACGTACGAATTGATTATGTGGACATTGCATACGACTGAATTTATTCCTTTTCTGAATAGGGGCATTAGTGGATGAACATTTCTCCATACCAAATTTCTTCAGAACTTTTTCAATATATGTCTTATGAGATAACCCTAACAATCCAAGTGATCCATCTTAGAATATTTCTATTCCTATCACATAGATTGTCTCATCCATATCTTTCGTTTCAAAGCTTTTAGAGAGAGACTTCTTGATTTCGTGTAATAAACAAAGATCACTAATTGCAAGTAAAATATCATCAAACATATAGAATAAAAAATATAAATATGCTCGAACCTTTAGATTATACACTGATCAACAATATTTTTCTTAAATCCAAAGAAAACAATAGTATCGTTGAACGTAAGATATCATTGTCGAGAAGTTTGTTTAGGTCCATAAATTGACTTTTTAAGTTTGCAAGCCAATAATTCCTTTCCCTTAACTGAGAAACTTTCAGGTTGATCCTATAGATAAAATGGAGGCGACATTGGCGGCCAATGTCTCGCCTTGAATTGTTCCCCTCCTCATACTACTAAAGATCATTTTCAACTATGAGATTAGGTACGCTTTCACGTACACAATTTATATGTTCTTGTCTACTCTTATTTTTCAATTATTAACTCAATCATCAAAGAATTACTGACTGGATAATCCATGACTACCAAACTTATGTGCAAGAGCTCGGGTTTCTTGCTAGTTTCACATATCATCAATTTTCATTTCCAAATCTAAAGAGAGAATTCCTTTCCATTACTTCTTCCAAAAATGTTACGATGACAAGGAAAATAATTTTTTTTACATTAGCATTTGGGTAACTTGGAGTTCGGATCCTCTATCTCATTTTCTTGTCCCAGTTCTCTACCCCACCCTTCTACAATCGCCACATCATTATAATTTTAAACTTATCCTAACTCTCATAAATTATGTTAACTAACAGAATACACATTTTTCTTTAATAATATAATTACCATTATGGTTAAAAAAATGGCTTTTGAAGTTTATGTTTTCGCATTTGTAATCGAGATGTTTTATCTTGATTTTTTTTCTTTTTTTCCTCCCGTTGTCTCGGTTGGAGTAATTTTTTTTCTTGTTGTTGTATCCATGGCTGATTTATACTTAAGTATTGCTTCTCGTTTCATAAACCGGCTTTTGCCGGTGAGAATTTGTGTCAACTTTAATTTAGACTTAAGCACTACATTAAGGATAATTTGATGAAAAAGTTTGATTGTTGAGATTTTATTTTGGCTTGCAATGAAGGAAATTCAAATAATACTGAAATCAAGTTACAAACTTTAGCACCTACAAATGCAACATTTTTTGAGGAAATCTTTTGTAATTTTGTTAGTCATTTTGCTTCTCATATGTTAATTTGATCTTTCATTGTACAAATATAATATAAAATAGTTGTATCAGATCTTCTATTGTATAAATGTAACTTTTATGATTTAACTGAAATTTCATCATTCATCTAATACGCGATTTGAAGATTTTTTTAACGATAATGTCAATTATGCTATTAAAGGAAAATATGTACTCTTTTAGTTAACAAAGTTTAAAAGAATTTGGATCTTTCAAAATTATAGTGAGATGACGATCGTAGAACGGTGGAATAGAAAATTAGGACAAGGGGTGAGATAGAGGAACTGGACTTGGTAACTTGTCCTCAAACCGGGGAAGGATGAGTCATCATACACGTGTACTAACAAGTGTCTCGGGCAGGAAAACCCTTGCAGCCAAACAGACGCTGTTAACGGCGGTGCTCGGCCAGTAATTGTTCCGTAAATTCGTCTGAATCGGTGGCAAACTACTGCGCCTCAATCAAAGCTTCTAGATTTCCGATTCCGCCTCTCTGCGGAATGATGTCGCCCCTCTCGTCGGTTCCCTCTGTCAAACTAGACACACAAAAATTCGCAGCTCTAACCCTAATATCTCTGCTATATTAACGACTTTGTACTTAGGTATGTGTTCATTAGTTCCAATTAAACTTGTTTTTTCCCTTCAAAATCTGTGTTTTTTCACATGAAAACTTTGGTTGGACTGTTAGGCCTCTTTTGGTCTGATTTGAATTTAGGTTTCAAAGTGCTTTTGCACTCCTTAGAAGTACTTCATGTTCCGTATTTGAATTGAGGAGCTTTGACTGAAAAAGAGGAGATGGAAGCTCAAATTCATTCCCAAGTGGTAAGGAAGGTGGATGCAAGTGCCTTACAATCACAAGTTTATAGTTCGAATTCCACTAAGCCAAAAGCGAAAGCTTTTGCGAAACAGCTCTAAAAGGGGATCCTTTTTCAGTGGGGCTACTCAACCTGAAGTTGTTGTTGGTGGGATCGGCTCCGGTTTTCAAAAAAAAAAAAAAAAGAAAGTTCACTCCCTAGCATTACGCATTTACATCAAATTTTCTCTAGGACGACTCTTCATTGAAAGAGAAATAACTCGTGGACATATGCTTATGAAATTGTTAGAAACCTTATTTTATCCTCTTGATGACCAGGTAATCATTTTATGGTACGGTTGGTGGAATGCTGATGTATAGCACTCACGTAATGGGGGGATAGAGTAATATACTGAAGTGGATACTTACTGGGAAACCAATAGCGAATGTTTGCCATGTGTTTGAGAAGTGTATTAGACATGTTTTACCTAGTGCTTTTCTGTAGGTTTTCCCAGCAATTTGTAAAAATCTTTGAGTTCTGTCTGGTGCTTCAGAACACATGGAGCTGGACTATGAGTCTATATTTTAGTTGAACAGCATGGGTATTGGCGAGGGTAAAAATGTAATAGCAAAAATACATTTATCCCCCACCGCAAAGATTCGGTTCGGCATTAGATAGAAGGTACATCAGCATACACGTGCCGTTCACATGAGGGTATGGCCGACTTGAGGAGGGTTATCCATACTTTATTCGGGTCGAGAAGGTTGAATACCTATCCAGCCGATCTTAGAAAGATGGTTTGGCAATCAGCCGACCTGAGAAAGACGGCCTCACGTTTTGCCGACCTGAGAAGGGCGGTCCGAGATACCATCGACCCGAGAACGGCGATGAGCAACTGGTACTCCGAGATAAGATAGAATCCCGAATAAGTTGGGATACAGTTCTAACAGATATGGATGAGAAATCCACGACCAATTTGATTAATATGAGAAGTATTAATTAAATGAAACTCTAATGACAAAAGATAACTACTTGATAGAGAGTTATCTCATTAGTGGTCAATCAGAAAACACTCCACTTCAGCCAGAATCCTAAGAGAATTAGGATTAAAGAAAAGTCTATAAATAAAGCTCGAGGTCAACAAAAAAGGTACGTCCTGACTAGTGCATAATTTTGCTTGCTAATAGAGAATATTAGCTTGAGTTATTGATTATCCTGTGAGTTTTTGCCTGATTTAATCATTGAATTGTCTTCCTGCCATAGCGGTAGAGGGCTTTTTGACAATTTATTGTTTTGCAGATCACAGGTCCACCCATATTGGGAGTACTATTTTTGCAGGATATTGAGGTATTAGCTTTCCGTCTTGATTGAGAAAATCTACCCATCTATAGGTATATAGTTTATTATAATGCTTTGTTTGTCTTGTGGTTTTGATGTTTAGTTTACATGGAGCTGCTGATGTTTTCTTGCCTTGGTATATAATTGTTCGGCGAATCAGTCATAATGTCTAAAATATAGATTTGCAATCTATGTTTTGCCCTTGTCTAGAGGAGTTGAGGTATTGGTTTGACAAAATCATTAACGGATTGAGTTCAACTGGTTTAGTAGCGAATTTAAACACCTTGTGGTTGTATGTCAGGACTCATTTTTACTGCAAATCTAGTTACCCTGAAAAGCCAGTTAAGTTTAAAATTGCTAAAAGATGCTTTTCATTTATCCTTGAAGGCCTTTGTGTCCTATTTATACTCTTGGTCCTCTAACCTATTGAAACTCGTGTTTTTATTAACCAACAACTCATACACTTTGTTGGCACTCATAAGAAAATTATTCAATCCACTAATGCAACTGAAGGAATTACCTCTTATGAACCAAAAGAAGAAAGAGCTCAAAATCACTTCTTGTGAACAACTCTCCTCAACGGAAGGCACACTTACTGTTACTAGAAGTCTTATGCATGTTAATTACATCGTCATCTCCGTCATGTTGTGTCACTAGTACTTGAAATATGTTTCTTAAAAGAATCAGAAGACAAGGCAAGGGAATTTAGTAATTGAATAGTGTCTTTAGGGTGGTGTTATGCATATGCACGTATATCTGAGAATTCAAAACCAAGTGCAAAAATTAAAAGGTAGTAAGGAGTAAATCAAGGGACAAAGGGAAAGTCCAGCATTCGTCTCCTTGCCTCCTTACTTCAAAACACTCCGTGTAGTGATCTAGTAGAATAACTTTTGGGTTGAAATTTAATCTGAAACTTTCATTTGAAACAGTTTAATTTACCTCATAGGTTTCGGTAAATTATTTCCAACACAATGTCAAGACGCATTTGGGTAGCACATGGTTTTCATTCGGCTAGGGTATCTTACTAGATGTATGTAGCCTTACCTACACAAGCAAAGAGTTTGCTTCTGCAACTCGAATCCATGACCATTTGGTCACATTAGGGTGGTTAAATCTCTTAGTAGAAGCTTCTCCAAATCTTCAAAAAAACATAATTCTTCTTTTTAAATTTTTTTGAAGAAGACTGGCTCAGATGGAATGTTATCTAGATGATGTTATTTGTCTTTTGTTTTTTTTTTTTTTAATTTAAAGCCCTTTGAATGGAACTATTTTGTTTCAGCGGTCTATGAAGTACGGATACGGATACGGCGATACGGCAAAATCTAAAAAAGTAGGATATGGATACGTTGGGAATACAGCTATAAAAATTAATTTTTTTTTATAATTATTAATCATGTACTACGCATAAAAAATGAGCTAAAAGAAATAAAAATGTAGTTGAATTACTAATACAATTATATCAAACATCAAGCACAAGTCAATTATCATTTATCAAAACTCAAGAGTCATTAACCACTGCCAAGTGCCTGCAAGTATAACTAATCACACTATCAGTTTGACTTTTATCACTTATCAGTATACAATAAAAAGAAAAAACAGAAACATTAAGAATGACTGCTCAAAAAAGAAAATATCAAGAATGCGAGAGAGAGAGAGAGAGAGAGAGAGAGAGAGAGTTGAAACTGGTAAAAGATAGCGATGAAGCTTGGGGTCGCTGGAAGTGCACAACGATAGAGAGTTGAAGTAGAAGTTGGTGTTTTAAACTTTTAATTTTTTTGCCTGACTATATTTTCACATATTAAGCTATAATTACCCATTTTCTCTTTCTCTTTATTCTTTTTAAAAAAAAAAAATTATTTTTAACCTCTGCCGAATCGGAAACGTATCCAGACGTGTCGCTCGTGTGTCAGAAATGTATCCGAAATTAAAATGATTTAATTTTAATACCCGATACTTTTCAGCCGTATTCGATACGTATCGGGGCGTATCGGTATCCGGCAAGTGTCCGATACGCGTATGCGACTAGTTTCGGAGTATCTGTGCTTCATAGCTTACGGTTTTATTGAGGGGATATTTTGGCACTATACCCCATGATTTTGACTTGATTCATAGCCACTGCACACTGCTCTTAGCACTGTTTTCTTGTGAATTTTCTTTATTTTCTCCTCCTGATGAGACATCATGCGTTTCGTGGCTGTGCTAAGCAGGAGCATGGAGCACTTCTTAGCAAGTGGGTTGAACTGCTCCACAGGTTTGAAGTATAGTGATGGATACCAAGCAAGTGCCCTGGCTAATGGAGGAACTTTTCTGGCATATGGGAAGAAGCCATTTAAGCAGGTTGTTTACAATATCAAGCAGCTCGTAAGCCCATCGAATCGGATGCTTTCCAGACGGAGAAAAACTTGGAAGTTCTGAATATGTAAGTTTTTATGTTCGGATTCTTGGCAACCTCGTTGTTGATTGCATGTCTCTCAAAACCTGATTGATAATATGGAAGTCTTAATGCTTAGTTCTCTCTGTGGTTGTGCTTCATGTATGCAAATGATTTTTTTGTTGAACTGGAAAGGCAGTGTTTAATCTTGCCGTAGAATCTTGAATCTTAACCAAATAAGAGTTGGTTGTGGCTTTGGGCATTTCCATATGATAATTATCATGCACTAATACATGATAAGTTTAATTAATTGGTCTCAGAGCACTTTTTCCATTAGTGATGTAAGTGATATGATTTTCCATTGATGACTGAATCTTTGACCAGATGTACTTGTTTATCTTTCGTTAATCTGAAACTTTAGAAAGCTTACTGTGTGGAACTGAGAGTAGAACAGAGAAAGTTGCAGATGGTATTTTTTTAATTGTTGATTCAGGCCACTTTTGGCACAAGACAGCCAGATGGGGTGGTTGATGGTCAATATTTGTTGCATTTTATTGGGTTTTAGAACCCATGGTGCCACAAGATAGGAGGAAGACAATTTTTTTTTGCTAGGTTGGAAAAACATGCAGCTAAAAAAAATTGATTGGAGTGAAACCTGCCTATTGGAGTTCCAAATTCTACAGAACCAAATGTTTGATTCTTGAAACTCGAACCCGCTTCAGAATGTGGGGTAAACCTTGGAGCCCAGATACTTCGTCTAAACATGGGGCGAACCTGTTGTTAAAGAAACAAGTCATATGCACCTCCTAGGAAATGAAATAGGGGCATCAATATTAAAGCAAACAATTTGAGAATAGGGATACAAGTGCAAAACTTACACTATTAAGTACTATTCATAAGGTGCCGCGATATACACCTTACAATATCAAGGGTTAGGAAAACATGATAAGAAGAACTTTCGGGGACAAAATGTTGGATCTAATTGGTATATTTACTGGTCGGTATCGTTAATCTGCAACCAAAATGGAACAAACGAGACATGATATATTACGAACATTTACTACAAAGATGCAAACGTTATATACTGCTCATTAATATTTTTTGTGGGCCACTGACTTCGGGAGACACTTGTCCTAGGTTAAACAGATAAATGCATCTATAAAAGGAGGGGAGGCTTAGAGCCTCAGAGGCAAAGGAGCTGTGTGGTTATAGGTAAACATTCAAAACAAAAATGGAAAGGCAGCACCCTGCATGTTATTTGTACTGCTGTTTGGCATTGTTGGCACTGTTTGCCAATTCTAATGCGATTGTATCACCGCAATACACAGTGATACGATCAGAACCTGGTGTGGAGATCAGACTCTACAAAGAATCCTCGTGGATGTGTGCTCTCGTCCATGGTGGTACTTCCTTTGAGAAATCAACCGAAGATGGCTTTCACAGGTCTCCTCCCTTTGAATACTCACATTTCACTTCATTTTTCTGTCTATTTTTTATCTGTCTCTTATCTGACAATCCAAACGAAGAATCTAGAACGTCGTCTGTATTTTTTACGTTTTATTACTTTCCATTTGCATTTAGTTTTTCCATGTTTCTGGAGACAAAAATAGGGAACTTTGAAGATACTCCTCGTTTTTATGTTGTTTCTGTTTCTGCAGGAAACCAGTTTTGAAAATAAAAAATACAACTTTTTGATGTTTCCCAAAGAGTGGGTTGTTTTTACAAATTGTTCACAAAAGTTTACTTTGTTTTCTGAAATATACTAACAACCCACATAACTTCCCCATCAGCACATGAATAATCATTGAAAAATAAATAAATAATCGTATTTTGTTGGTTCTATCCTGCTTTGCTCCATGCAGGTTGTATCAATATATTCACGGGGCCAACCTCAACTCTTCGAAGTTCATGATAACTGCTCCTGTCTTAACAAGCATCACTACTGCATCACCACACGAATCAAACTACGCCGTGAGGCTTTATATGCCTGCAAGATCTGAGGAGTCCCTTCCACAGCCTAACTCTGAACTAAACTTGGTATTGGACAAATGGAGAAGCCATTGCGTTGCTGTTAGGAGGTTTTCTGGTTTTGCGAAGGATGACAACGTAAACAAAGAAATGGAAGCTCTTGTGACCATCTTAGGTAAAATCTCAAGCGGAAATCCGGAAAATATTGAAGGCAAAGTTTCCTATTCAATTGCCCAGTACAATGCTTCACTCCATCTTTCGGGACGATTGAATGAAGTGTGGATGAATGTCTCAGGTTTTGCAGCAGAAGGTTGTCCATCCTCGGGCAGCACATAGAGGTATTAAGGGGACCTGAGATGGACTGGGGGCCAATTTGGCCCAATTGTGGGCCTTTTTAGGGCCCACTTTAATGATCCTAACCGTTTATTTTTTAGAGCTCATTGAAAATATCAGTCATACTAAAAATCAAGTTGATCGGATACTTTTTAATATAATTTTGGAGCGTATTTATCTTGCAAAAAAAGAAATTGCAAGACACTAGATGAAATCCCATTTTACTCGAGATAAATGTGCTCCAAAATCATGTTAAACGTTATCCGATCAACGTGATTTGTGGTGTGATCAATATTCTAGACGAGCTTTAAAAAAATAAAATAAACGGTTCAAATCATTAAACTACAATTAGGTCAAACTGAACCCTCTAGTCCATTTGAGTACTTGAGAGGATCCCAGTCCATAGGGGTATATATGTGCGCACATATTCTACTACTAGCAGTCGATGCCCATGTTGTGCTTGTAAAATTAAATTAAATAATATAATTGTTGCTGTTAAGGTCGGAAATACGAGCTCGGAATGTAATGGTGTTTGGAAATAATTTGAACATAAAACTGGTAAGTCACGTTTGGCGAAAGCAGCACAATGTATAGATAGCAAGATAAAGAGAGTCATCACACTTGCAATTCCGTCTATACAGAACCATCTAATGGCACAGCACACAGGAATAAAGTGGAGTAAATTAGGATCTGCTAATATTCCTTGAGTACCCTTTTTGGTTAGTTTGGATTTGGATATGGATATTAATCCTAAAGCTTCTCCAGTAAAGTTCTCTTGGGTATGAACTGAAGTTCCACTCGAAGGCTTTATAGTTTTTGGTTTTACGATGAAGATAGAAGTTTTGCACAAATGTTGTTGAGTACAATTGAGAGAGAGAGAGAGAGAGAGAGAGAGAGAGAGAGAGGCTACATTTATTGATTTTGATAAAAAATGAGATGGATTGAATGAATGGGTACACCGTGGAAGAGCAGAAGATAACAAGAAAAATAAAATAAAATATGAAAGTTGTAAAATATAAGTAAAGAATTTAGGGATCAAGAAGTATTATTTTTTTTCCTTTGATATTTTTAAAGAGTATAGCAATTAATTTGAGAAATTTTAATTCATTATGCATGTAAATAATCTATTAACACAATTTAGGATTCAACAAAATATAATATCCCTTTCTAAAGTATAAAAACAAATTATTTTCTATTTTTTGACTAGCAAAGAAAATTCCACTTATCATCGAGATAAAAATATGAAATCGTTACAATAGAAATAACACCGCATATAGAGAGTTTCGAAAAGTACTAATTGACTCTCTTAATACTGCTACTAGCAAAAAATTCAACTTATGCTCAGCCTCTTATTTTTTAAAAAGAAATTTAAATACCAACCAAAACAGAACTAAACAAGATGTCTACTCCCGATAATTCAACCGAAGAACCTAAAAATCCTAGCATTTGAAAAACCTTACATCCTCAATTGAGTCAATAACCTCTGCAACAACCTCGAATTTTCAAATTCTCCTCAACCTCAACAGTTACATTTATATTTCACTCTATAGAACATATAGTTAAATTATGTTTACATAGTAGTCAACTTGTATTCAGCACACATAGAATACTCGCGCTTATGAGTTTCAAAGGCACAATATGTTTATTCCTAGAAAAAATTGTAGAAATAATATGTTTCTTACTATACAGTATATAAGGTCCATTTAGCTTGTGATAATTATTAACTTGTTGGCTTATTATATTATGTTGGTCTTAGTAGAATATAATCTAGCCCAAACTGTTTGGACTAAATTATTTGTGGATTATGTTGATCACAATTAATGGTGTGTTTTGTTTGACTTATGTGCAAGAATGACTAAAGTACCCTTAAATATTTGATTCAATGTGTTCATTAAATACGTATCGTTTAAATATTAGAGTGACGTACGATGCTCTTGTTTTTTTATTTTTTATTTGGCGGAGTTTTTTTGTCATCATTATTTTTTTCATTTTTGTAAACATATTTTGGTTTTTGGTTCTTTTCCCATCAAATTCATTTTATAAAGAAAATTTTCATTTTTTTGTCATCATTAATTCATCATCGTTTTTTTTATTATATAGAATCGAAAAAAAACTATGTTCGGAAGGGGAATATCTCCAGGTGTGGTTTTTTTATGTGGTTATGGTTGGACTGATATCTCCAAGTGTGAGAGCAGTGCAAATTGTGATTAAAAAGAGCACAATTTTGTGCTTAAAATATTTTTTTTGTGTATGCTTTGTGCACATACCTTATTAACAAAATTTTATTTTAAAATTTTGAATTTGTGATCAATCTCGAAATATTCTTTTAAGTCAACGGTGAATTTTAAAAAAAATTCAAAAAAAAAAATTCAAAGAACACGACCGAAATGGGTTCAAATGAGCGGTGTCGATCCTTTTTTTAATGCGGCGGTGGAAAAAGTAAAAGGAAAAGCAAAAAAATATATCCATTTTATCACCGCCACATTAAAAAAAGTGACCATCACCGTTTATTTGAACCCTTTTTGGTAGTGTAATTTAGATTTTATTTTCGAAAAAATTCATTGTTAACTTAAAAAAATGTTTTGAGATTAATCCCAAATTTTAAAATTTTGATAAAAAGGTGTGCACGAAGCACACAAAAAACCAATTTATTTTAAGCACAAGTTGAGGGGTATTATGTTTAGCACAAAATGAGCCGTGTGAAAAGGAATAAGTTTTTAGAAAACAAGTTGAGGCCTCTTAATTTAAGCTAAATGGTGCTGACTTATTTTTCAAAATTAAGTCAAAAAGCCATTAATTCAGCCAGGCCAAATAGGGCCATAGTATAGTAAAAAATACACTTGTATAGAATTTTTATATTTCAATCAATGTATTACTCCCATATAATAGTCGTGAGCTTATTTAAAGTTTTTAATTTTGACTATGGAACATACTATTTAAATTCCATGGGTTGGATATTGATTTTGGAATTTTGAGAAATATATATTGTGTGATTCATATTTTAAATTTTAAATTAAAATTAAAATTAAAATTAAAATTTTGAACTTTAAACTTTTTCTTATTAATTTTTTTTTTTTTTACGGTGTCACTTGGTAAATGCAGGAGACTTCTCACAAAAACACTCACTGAAATATTAGATAGTATAGATAAGTATGTGGGCATATGATAATGCTAATGTGATCACAAATATGCACCACAACTCAATACCACCCGAAGTTGTGCCTTACTGTTACCAAAATTGTCGCTATGTCAACGAGGAGCGAGAAAATAATGACAACAACAGTAAATAGTGAATGCTGAAAAATGTAAATTATTCAAAAGGTGGATGTACGGTTCAACGTCGTATTTCAAGACTTCATTATAAACAAACGTGTATCAAAAACAAATAAGAAAAGTAATAAAAATAATTTTATTAATCTCAACAAAGACTTTGACGGGAAAGAAAATATCTAAGTTACAATAGAGGAAAAAGTAACGTTAATCAATGTGACGATGTCCTTTTCTTGGCTACATCTTCACATATTTATATTGCTCTTATTTTTCTCCTTCAAGTTTGAACTTAAACCCAGCGAACTGCAAGAGTAATTGCCTCTCATCACTTTTGTGTTCTTCAACTACTTTCACTTTTCTTTTCAGACTCATTCTCTTTAAATCCAGATAAAGCTGCTACGAGAAAACAATTATTCTTTCTTTTTCGTGAAACTCTTAGAGTTCTTAACCGTCTCTAATTTTCTAGTCTCTAATTTTCTAACCTAAAACTTAGGCTTATCACACATGCCCATTTTGCATTTTCAAAACTCCTCAAGTATGGATGCCTTGACATTGTCATGTACACATGCATGACCATGCACATACAACTGTAACTGTCTAGAATCAGTATACAATGCTTATTCCAAAGTATTCAATATTCACTCAGTAGCACAAGTTTTAGAAAAACAATCACTTCGACTGGTTCATATCGCTTTTGGAATAAAAAGTGTAAACAGATCAATCGGTTGAAAAATTAGTTCGATCGGTTGGTTTTAGTTTTGATCGGTTGATTTAGCTACTGGAATATTTTGAAACAAAACCTAGCCGGTTCAACCACACCTCGATCAGTTCTATCATATCTCGACCTGTTAAAAACTTATGTTTGACTAGTTGAAATTGATTCTAGAAAATTTTCTCAAATTGTTGACCGGTTGGAGCTATGTCTTGACCAGTCAAACAATTTTTCGCGAAACATGACAGAACAGTTAGCCCCTATGATTCAGACCTATCTTGCATGAGACCAACACTAGGTATACATTGAAAATCATCAAAATACGATACAAAATAAGATACACAACCTCAAATTATAATTTAACAAGAATTCTATCTCAAATACGGCGATCTCCTTAAACCCTAGCGCATTGCAATCCATCTGATTCATCCACGAATACACCTAGCTCGATCTACACTTTTGACACCTGATTTGATGCTCTTTTGTCCTATTCCTCCAAAATTCGGAAGAAAAATTGCTCACTCTTGATCAATCGCTCTGAAAAATCTCTCTCTATCTCTCTCTCTCTCTCTCTCTCTCTCTCTCTCGGTTTCGCACGTTTAGTCTTTTATCAAAATAATCAATGAAATTAATAATCTGATAATTAAATAATGAGAAAAATATATCTTAACCCCAAGATTTTATTCAAATCTCAGGTTTGATCCATAACTTTCTAAAAATATAGTTTTGGGGGGGGGGGGGGGGGGCCCCCCCCCCCCCCCCCCAAATCAGCTACAATTCTAATTGGTCAAACAATTAAATTACAAAATCGGGAACGGATGGGAATTTAAGTGTGATGTTGGTCGATGAATTGTGTATTACAAGTTTTAAGTGTGATTTTTACACGTGACGGATGTTAGGAATGTTATATGGGAACTGCTAGACTAAATGAATGAAATAGATGAAAAGTTGGATTCCATTGTCCTTCTCAAAAGTTGCATTAGACTAGCGTTATGTAAAAAAGTGCACCATACTTTGGGCACTCACATTGAGACCAATGAAACCAACAAGCTTACAATGCTAACCACAAGAGCAATGGTTATCAACATCTTAAGGAACCCCAAGTTACATTCTAAAACTTCAACCTGTATAGGGATAGTCAGAAACCTGGTTTCTTGTGACAATTCAATGTTTGACCTTATGTTAGTAGTTTCTTGAACCCCAATCACTGGGGTTAATTCTCTTGCACCACTCCCACATTGAGCACTTACATTTTGGACATGCATAATAAAGCTTACCTTTGTTTCTTTCTTCTTCCTTAATCTTCAAAATTGCCTTAAACCCGCAATAACATACTTTGCTTCCTACTCTACAGTATACTTCCGACATTACTAGAAGATGACATGTCCATGCTTCGAGAATATAAAAATAGAAAAAAAATTGTAAAAAATGATGGGTAAAAATGCCATAAGGGATTATATTTACGTTTCTAAGAAATAATTAAAGCATAAAATTCTTGGGAGGGAAGCTGTTTAAGTTCTCAGGGAAAAAAGGGGCTGCTGGCATGAGAGCACTGTGAGGGAAGTAGGTGAAATTTACCCAATAACATGTTTTTTAATGCAACATTTGCCAGAATAGTAATAAAATGCTAATGAATTGTATTTTATTTTATTTCGGAAAGTAATAACATGCTACATACACCAGGGTAGAGTTCTCTAAAACAGTCCACCTTAAATAGAAGTTTTACATATGATTCATCAATCTTGCTACTACTCATCACTTTTTTTCTCTTATTCTATTTTTACTATTTTGTACTTTGAGAAGTACTTACACAATCAGGAACTTTATTGGGGTATTTGCATAGACACCCTATATGTATAAATGGATTCCTAACCATTCTCTTGTGAAAATAGTAAGAGAAAGAATGAGGAATTACATCTGGGGCCTTGTTTGTACAACATATATTTTCCCGTCTCTAACCACGCCTTCAATGTCTTGAGGAGATCCATATAGCTCCACAATTGCACTTCCAGCACGAGCAATGCTGGAGAGGATCGATCGCTGGAAGTTAGCATCATTAATCAATTGGTCGGACGAGTAGTCAACTACAACTTTTTCTTCCTCGTCCATTGGTACACTGTAAACAAAGAAAAAAAATGAAAGATGTAATACAAACATCAAACTTATGCGAATCTTTAGCGTTGATTTAGAGGACAAGGATTTCTACTGTATTGATCATACAATGTTACCTGTCGTAGAGTCCTGCACCAGCATAACCTTCTAGATCTTCACCATTGGAGTCTGACCGGAAGATGATTGATCGTCGTATGAAAAGGCCAATGGGTTTGCTCGGGTATCCTAGAACCTGAATTGTTCAAACTTATTATAAAAAACATGTATAGATTAACAAGATACCAGTAACATTACTCCCAATAAAGGAAGGGTGAAATGAATGAAGAAAAGCATTATTGCATAAGAAGTAACAAAACATATGCATTTAAATTGTTTCATAAATTGAGTTTTGAGAATGGTAAGGATAATTGCCCAGTTGGATATCCATCACCATTAACCAAGTCGGTCTGAGAATTGTGAGGACAATTACCCATTTGGACATCCATAACCACTACTATCAATTATTGGCTAATCTTAGATGAAATAGATGTTTTCTTTTTCCTGATAATAGCATCAACCAAAGACCAGAGCATCTTAGCAGAAGCGGAGGGATAAATTCCCCGGCCACTTTGTAGCTCCAAGGCAAGCTCTCGTTCATGAAATGATCTTCTCTGGTGACAGATGAGAAGAAGGTGGGGTTACTCACCTGAGGAGAGTTCAGATCACTCTTCTTGCAGATAAAACTCAACGCACGACCTGGATATGCTCCAACCAAAGTTTCTCCAAGGCCTTTCACAACCTGTGCCAAAAAAGAAGACATGCGTGGATTGTTTGTACTAAACATTCACTTAAACAAATACTATTCCATGAAGGAAAACTACAAACTAGCAAGTCTTAATCCCCTACTAGTTGGAGTTGGGTATCTCTTAACCAGCTTTCAGCTACCAACAACCACCTTGGTGGTGGTAGGCGAGTTGAAAAAGCAGCTGGAGTTAAGTATACGCTCCTTTCCAAAATAGTCGCAGGCTCGAAGCTGCTTACGCTAGTAGTTCTATTCTGCTACTGCACGATAGAGTGCCTTAGTGGCGCAGTAGAAACTTATGGATGACTAACCGCTTTCGGGATTTGTTGTTGGTCTGGACTTCCTATGGTCACGAGGTAGCTACGCCGGTTGTCTATACTCCACCCTTCTATCGCGAAAAAAGAACAAGCTACAAACAAGATAAGGCAAGAGTGGAATCTGCCTTGACACAATATAGCCAACACGAATTGGTTGGTGGAATTAACAAACCTGTTAATCCTGAGGTTTAGACTTTATACTGCCAATCAAAAGAGAAATTCGGTCAATACACTAATCACACATTACCTCGGCATAAATCTCTGATGAGTCCCCTGAAGATGGATTGGTAGTGTGGATGACGAATGCATAGTCGGCATTTATTATTTCCTGAACCAGGACAGCCATGCAAAGATACTCGTGATCTAATTTGACTTTTCTTGTGCTGAAGTATGCTCTCTCATTCCACTTTGAAGCCCAGACCTAAAAAATTACACACATAACATGCCTTAGCATATTTTAAGGCTCTTTAGTGGGCTAAATGGCTGATCAACATAGAATTTGTGTAGCAATCGTACTTTCTTTATAGCCAGCCATGCTTGCTCCCATCTCTGCTGGCCTTCATCACCAGGCCAAGGCATGCCAGAACTTTGCATCTTGTTTTTCAGCTCTTGCACCTGCCGTGAGGTTTCAGCTTAACATGAACTCTGTTTTTTCTTGGTTGTTATATTTTTTGGTAAGCAAGCAATGAAGAAAAATAGAATATCTTCATTTCAAAATTTGCAAGGCTAATATGTCGAATAAGAAGAAGAAGAAAATAAGAAGAAAAAAAAAAATCCTCAACTCCACTTATGGAAAGGACATACCAGCTGGGTTGGTGCTGCAAGTTCTAAAACTGCCTTACGGATCTCCCCGAGGGCACTAACATCTCCTTCTCCTAGCCTTTTCTTCAGGATCTGCAAATTTTCTGCCACTCCCTATAAATCAAATGCACGCAGTGATGAGCCAAAAATGAAGAAAAAAGCAAAGCAGGGTGCACCAATTTAGTACTGATGCCAATGCAAATTTATATGTTACTGAATGACTGGATACTGAATGACGCAAAGTAGATTGTTGCAATTATAGACTGCAGAAAGATGCATCAAAAGTTGAGGTGAGGAAAACCTGATTTAAACCATCCGAAAGAACTTTCTCGAAAACTCCAAATGGTAGGGCAACTGAGGTAGGAATCCCAACCCAGGATGGCACTTTTCCCTTAAGGTATGCTATATTGCGTGATTTAGCTCCAACCTATGAAAATCAAAGTTCTATAAGCTCCAAAAAAATGAAAAACATTCTTTTTGAAACATGTGCAGCAATCCCTGAAATAATCCTCGTGTCATATAGTGCAGTTCATGGTAAAAAAAGGAAGTAAAAAGAGAAAACTCCTCGTGTATAACAGAAACTTGACAATGCAATCCTAACCATTTCACTTGTGAACTCCTCAGATGATATTGCATATGTACCACCAAACTGCTTTCTGACCAGTGTAACAGATGGCAAAGAGGCTTCTTCTTTCAAGCTTGCTGAACTTGCATTTGTTAAGTCAGCCTCCTTCAACTTGCTGAGGTTAAGAAGGAAAGAGGATTAACTTTGACTTCTTGTTTAGTATGCAATTTAAGTGGAGCAGTGATTTTTGTGGTTTGCAATAACATTGAAATTAAATGAGGAATTCCTACTGAAACAACAGAAGAAGAGATCTTAACTTCATCGTGATTGTAAGACAGGGAGTAAAAAAACTCCAGCAATACTTAAAATGGGCAAGACTACCTATATACTATATCTGCAGAAGTGGGTTTTATCCGCAATAACTCCCCTTCATTTGCTTGGAGGTCAGCCCAAATGTTGGAATCAAAGCAAGTAGCAAAGCAGACCTGCCAAAGAGAAAAAAATGATCACAAGTTTAGTTTCTCACTTCAACAATCACCATCCATAATACAACCAAAACAACGACACAAAAATTACAGATTGATATTGAATTACCTTGCTATTTCTTGCTCGCACAGAAACATGTGATAGCACATCTGGCATGTCAGGTGTTAGCACAGCAACTGCACCATCAGGAATTTCCTCCTCTCCTTTTACAGATTCTGCCACCAAAATTGTTGGCTGCCCATAAGATTTGTTCTGGACAGCAAGCAACTCATCCACAACAACAACATATCCAACGGCTTCAACCGGACTGATAACCTGCCAGCTGTATCAGGCAAATTTACATAGTTAGTATACATGAATATATCTATGTTTGAGCCTCATAATAACAAACTATGATATGCGTGAAGTTCATTTTTTGAGAGGTAATATGCATGAGGTTCATAATACAACACCATGCTGTCACATTCTTTTAGGGACTAGAATTAGCTACACCAATTCCAATTGTAATCTTCTATAGATAAGAATCCGCCAACATATTCAGTTTATCAGAACAATGACAGTTGGATCAACCTTCCCAAATTAGCAGTTTCACGAAGAATGGGATCAAGTCGATTAAGAAGTGAGGATAGTGAAGCTGCTGATCCAGCACGGATGATTTCTTCTGTGAAAATATTCACCTGCATTAAGTGATTGTAAACGTGATGTCAAGGTATTGTACACAACACAATACAAAAGCTAACACTTAAATTTTAAAACGATGAACATACAGCCCATTGCTCCACTCCAAGTTGTGATCCTAGATATTCAACAGATGGTTGCAATAAATGGTGGTACGACTCTGCCTTGACTGTAAGTGCAAGTCGGCTTCTGTCAAGGACTGATTTCGCATACAGTGCCCAGTGATTATCTCCAGACTTTGACATGCTTAGAGCTTTATTCCATCCCTTCATAAGCAGCAAAAGAAAAATATTCGACAAATTACACTTTGCAATCACGTACCTTTCAAACAATCATGTACATATGTTAATACTATGTTGACCATTGACACCCATCGCCATACTACATCTGATGATTAAAACTTTTAATTGAGGCTGTATATTTTAAATTTAGATCGCAGACATTCATTAGTAAAAGTGACCGAGATGCAAGGGGAAAACTTCTGTTTAACATTTCTGAAAAGACCACCTATTTGTTCATTAACAGGGTTCAGCACGAAATCATGAATAAGCTTTACCAAGAATTGCCAAGCATTTAGTGCTGAGTTTCCACCTACATTTTTTAGTAGCAAAATAAACCAGAAGTAGGAGCAAACTGAGAGTTAGCAACATAAACAGAGATGGATTGGTGAATGAGAAATACATATTTCCTATACTCATAGGAAATTAGGAATCAATGGGTTAATGGCTAATTGCTCAAGTGGACTGTTTGGTGTAATAGTAAGAAACACTTTTTATTTCACGCCTGTAGTTCTGCTTCTCGCTCTAAAATGAAGAAAGACTTGTCAGAAATGGCCAGTTGGTCCGACCAGGAAAGGCATGGGAGTTTTGGGCATTGCTTGGGTAGAGTTAAGTAGAGACCGGAACCATAGCTTAATATGTTCAAGTGGCTTACGTTTAACAACGCTGGTCCAGAAATACAGGAACAATTGCATATATCTAAAATAACAAATAAGATTAGATTGCCACCTCAGAGCTTATTTCACTTTAACTAATTCCATAGGATATGTAGTAAAAACGTCATGATTATCAGATTTTATAATACCGAATCAATTCTTACATAAAGAAATACAGCATGAAGCGTAATGCAATGTACTGTCCAACGTGTTTTTCTTATCTAGAGTACATGGATTTGTCTGAACACCACTGGTGAAGATGAAGAAGTGTTGGTACTTACTGCCTCCCATTTCATGTTCTTGTCAATTGAGGTTCAGTAGAATCAAGGTTCCAACTAGAGATTGAGCAACAAATTCAAATATTTAGTTGCGCAATTAATTACCTTTAAGCAATAGATGAGATCCTCGTTATCATCGGAAGAAAGGGCAAGGTTTTCAAGGACAAGAGTGACGAAGTACATAATTTTCTGCAAAAAGAAAAGTAGGCCATCAATAGCATATTTTGATCAATGTGTAAGCTCCAAAAAGCCAAGCTCGTTTGTATTGACAATTCCATTAGCAAAATAGTGGAAAGCAATCAATTTAAACATGTATTGAGTGTTTGAGTAAGGTAAAATAGTGGCTGTTAGCACTGTAATACACCTCGTATATCGGTTCAACATGTCATATTTAGCACACGTGCGATACTTAAATATCAATATTATCGGATAATGCACGTTTGGTAGCTTTTGTTCATTTTCAGATTTTCCATGTTAAAAGAGGTGATTAAACCGACGAAACGGTG